>VDFB02000007.1:65639898-65800010 GCA_007258455.2 Sequoia sempervirens
TAATTTGCAAATATGGACCCCATCGATAAAAAGATTTGTATTAAGCAAATAGCCATGTACGCATACATCAATATATGTCGATATAAGTATAAAATATAGTTACAAAATAGCCATATAGGCTTACGAGAATGCCATATAGGAATTCAATGTCAAATATATCCAATACAAAATATGTGCAAAATTTCCATGTAGGCATACAACAAAGGGCTCTGTACATTCAAAATTCATTTCTCTCCATGCTCTGGTTCAAATACAATTTTCTTTCCCTTTGCTGGGCGATCCGATGGCGATAAGTCTATCACCCGTTTCTACTATGCTCGAGGAGTGCTCCTGCTGCTCCTCCTAGTGTTTAGCTTCTGGTGAAGTTTCAACTGTTACAATAAGAAGTAAAGACATTAATATATAGAAATTACATTATAAAAATTAATATATTTAACCGAATAATCACTTACAGCCATCTCACGATCACTCTCCTCGATGGAAATATCTGCATGTCGATGCTCAGGCATGCTCAAGTCCTGTATAAACCATCCAAATAGGAATTAAACTACGAATCAATAATGGTTTGATTTTTCACTAGAACTATTTCATCTATAACAATGAATGTAAATTGAAATTTAGTAATTTTCCTCATACCTCCCCTATTAGAGCCATCGAGGATTGTATAGCGGAGGAAACACCAATATCCATTGCCCTCGTAACATTTGGCAGTGTTTCTGTCACCAACATCTGAAAATAAAACAACAAATTATTCAATCACAAAAAAGTTACAATAGCGATCCATGTGATGACTTATAATGTATGAGATCTAATGAACAAAATTTTGAGTACAAGTATTAAATAGATATATTTCTGATTATTAGTTATCGAATTTGAAGTAATGCTTTGAGTTTGAATGATGTGTAATGCAATGTAACCAACAATATGAATATAAACTACACAAATCTATTAAACTTAGAATTCATTACTTAAGTCTCCTCTTCTTTAAATTCTATAAGTATTACCCATGAACGCTTGATCAAATCTATTACACTCGGAGGTGTTTCCCTTGAACCTTAATAGTACCCTGCCTCAACATCCGCTAAAAATCACATATTAAAAATACCATCTATACCAAATGCCATTAAATTACTACGTAATAAATTTCTGCAATTGTTTACTAATCCGCGATACCCCAATCGATAGGTGTAATCGCGAAAAATAAGTAGGTGGATGACTGGTGTATCCAGTCTCTACACTGTGACCCTGCAATTTTATTAAAATAATAAAACTAAATTAGTTAATCTTGCATTTCACAATCGAAATTTAATAAATTAAATTCAATGAACATGCTGAATTTTACCTAAGTGTCAATGCCATATGCATCATGCAAAATGTCAGCCGTCCTCTCCATCCCCGTAGATGCATACGGATCAGGCTGTGTAGTAGCATATGGATCCTGTGTAGCACCCTCTTGAGTGCCGGTAGGGTCATACGAACAAGTCACCCCACAAGATTGACACACATGGGTTCGAAGGCCACCACCTGAAGACTCCCCTGGATGGCGCTATACAATAGGGCTAGTGTGATGGATGAAACTCTGGGTCAAAGTTGTGATAGCCTGCAATGTCTCTATGTCGGCACTCTCCTTCGCAAGGAAGACATCACAATCTGCTCATGAGGCAGCCTAGTGAGAGGTCGTCTCCCTTGCCACGTAGGATCCGACTATGCACCAGGCCTATCCTGAGCTGACCCCCCACATCTCCCCTAGAACTCCCTCATATCAAAATAATTTGGGATTTGGTTCAATACAAACTCACTGTATAGTTTCCTAATAAAATATTGGGGGACTTCACAATTATTACACGGTGGGTAAGCAAAGACCATATACCATCTTTCATAAAAATGGTTCTTAATCTCTTGGTGGTGGCACCAATGAATAGGAAACCTCTTTGCATTGAGGGTAAGATTTTGATTTGTTTTAGGGTCAGTGAATAGAGAGCACAAATCACATTTAGTAATTTTTAAATCTTTTACTTGCTTATATGATAATTTGTCTACATAATATGCCCTAGCTTGTCTGCCTCCTATCTTGCCATCCAGATATTTGTTGGGTGATTGCATCTACATTTTTTAACATGTCTTTCAATGAATTTGCTAGAAGCATTCTTTTTGTGGTTGAAGCATTTGGATCACTCAACCTACTGATAAGATCCTCAAGTTGTTTTCTATTGTTCTCAATTTCACTCAAATTTTCTTGAGTGCTAGGAGGGAATTGAGAAAATGGTGGGGGAGGTTGATTTTGTTGTTGAGGTTGATTTTGTTGAGGATTTTGCTCTTGAGGATTTACCTCCTCTTCTTGTTGAGGATTTGCAGGATTTCCTACAGATTTAAAAAAAAATAATCAAATCTAACCTAAAACAAACAAAATCAATTTCAAACTAACACATTCAAAACAAATAGTAAACAATACTTACCTCCTGCATCTCTTCGTCATTGTGGCGCCATATTTGCAGATAAAATCCAACTGTTCTTGATGAAATTTGCACAAGTCCTTCCTCCTAGAACGCGAGCATGAAATGAGGGTTTTTTGGCCGCGGGCAGAGCTGAGAAACAGTGAAAAGCAAATGATACACATTTCACTTTTTTTTCTTTTAAAAGCACATAACGCGCTCATGTTATAATGTGAGCGCGTTATGTGTTACCCCATTTTTTTTCCCATTTGGCCACAAAAGTGCGACCAACTTCGTGCACCCGCCCTTTTACCAATTTTAATAATATAAATGAAAAAAATTAATATGCCTATTTTAGATTTTTTACAAAATAATGAATAAATGTCTAATTATATATTTATTTATTTAAAAATAAAAAATAAAAAAATTAAAGATTTGAATAATTATTTTATTATAATATATAGTAAATATAATATATAAATAATAAATTATATGCATAAATCTTTTTCATTTTTATTTCTAAATTTATTTGAATAATTATTATACTATAATTTATGCAATATATAAATTATGTATGTACATATATGTAAATTTTCATAATTTTATTACTTGACTTTTAAATATATACATATATAGTTAAAATTAAATAATATTGTATTTTAATAAATATAACTGTTTTCTAATAAAAATATTAATAATAACTATTTAAATCACCACTGAAAAACACATATATTATTATAGCATAGTGTTTAACACTGACAAAAAAACATATATTGTTGCAGCATAGGTTATAAGATACAACTCAACAAAGTCAACCAAATGGCAATGGAGATTATTGACATCTCCAGTACTTCCAGTGAACCTATGCTATCAACCAACTCGACACCATCAATCAATGGGAATGGAAATTCTACAAGTCAAATACAATATTTTGCCAATGATGTTACAGTTAGTTGCCTTGACTTGCTCCAACAAGCGAAGAACACTGTTCAAAACATGCAAAGTGTCCAAGATTTGGACATTCAATCAATGGAAGTAACAGTATATGAGTTCCTTTTGTACTTTCCTTCGTGAAATGAAAGCGGATGAGTTATACGGACAAGGTGGTTCTATCTATATTAAAGAAGCATTCCAGAATTACTTGAATCATGTCTAAGATATGTTCTTCCTATAAATGTGTATATAGTATGTGATATAACCATGTAACTTCAACTTTTACCAACTTATGGGTAGTTGGATATTTTGTAAATCCCTAAAAGAAATGTAAACTCCAATATACTATGAACAAGGCACTTTGCCTCGCGATAAAAAATGCAATATGTCACCTACTACAATACCATGTAACACGTTTTTTGCTTCAAAAATATATACACTTACTTTGTTCTCTTGCTATCATATTGCATCTTCGTTCTTGACTTTTGCTTTTGTTTTGTATCTCTTTACTTGACCCACATGTCTACATCCAAAAAAAATAGCATCTTAGATTGCATATAATTAAAAATAGTAGTTTGCATATAATTTGTTGCAAACCTTTCTTCAAATTTCACTTCAAGCATGATAAACGTATCCTCAAGTAGGACACAATCCACAAAAAATTGTACTCTCCAATAATAGGTTAAATGTGTTAGGCTTTTTTACTTACCACAATGAGTGTAGAGTATAGTTAGGTTTATTAATTCCACTGCACCCAAAAAATGAGTAACATGTTTGCGAACCAATTAGCTTTCTTTAATTTTATTGTATGTTCCTCCCTTGTTTATCCCTTGCTATTAACGAACTAGTGTTCTATTCATTTGTTCAAAAGCGCGTATCCTCTTGTCCCTTTACCATAGAATGTAGATTCAAATACCTATAGTGCTTGCAATTAACTTAGATTACTTAATAGTGTGAACTATTTATTTTACTCACTACACTTTCCTTTTTTTTTTTCCTTACAAATGCAGCAAGCTAACTTCCAAAGGCCACTATTTTGATATACACACCTATTCAAAATCACATTTACAGGTATTATTCTAAATCTGCTTTAACTCTATATAACTTATATACACACTTTTATTTAAACTACTGCTTGCATGGTCACATTCAACAACATCATGGCTTTTTCAAATATTATCAAATTACTTAGGTATATTTTGTTGGCTATAGAGCATATTAATTTCATACTTCACAAAGCATGCTTTTTATATGTCATTTAATGTAAGTAATAGTTGCCACCTACAATTTACTTTTGCAAGGACTAGTTCGCTCTCTTGTCATGATGTATTCTTTGACTGAGCACACAATTAAGATGATCCATGATTGAAACGTAGACCTGCAACCCCATCTACAAGCAATAGATATTTCAATGTTTGGAAATGGGCTTGAACCAACCAATCGCTATATACTACAACTCTCTGATGGGGTGCATAAGTAGAAGGCTACACTTCCAAAACACTACAACCACCACATAGATTCCAAAGAACTACATAAGGGCTCTATACTTAAACTCATTAAATATAGTTGCCATGTTCTTTGCAATTCAAGGTGAGCCATCATATTTCAGTGATTTGTTACAATATCCACAATCAAAACTTATAGATTATCATTCTTGAAATCCATGATGTCACATCTCATCTTATTGATAATACTTATTCATTGTACACTTATAGGTGGATTGTCATATCAGAATTAGAAATCACATGTTTGCAGCAAGATATCATTGGCCAGCCTACCAACCTCTTTGAACAACAAACCCATCAAGTACAAGCCACCTCAATAGCCTTGATGACAGTGTTATAGTATCGCAACCACCTCTCCTGCCAAAATATTCCTTAACTAACAATGCAATCAAGATTATGAATGATGGAAACCTAAATTTGCAACCCTATCTACAAGCATTAGAAATTGCACCGTTTGGCCATGCCCTCAAACTGGTTGATCGATATAGAGTCGAGCTCTCTAATGGGGTGCATAAGTAGAAGGCAACACTCCCAACAAAGTACAACCAGTGCATAGCTTATAAAGAACTTCAGAAGGGATCTATACTCAAACTGATAGGATACAGTTGCCCTATTCTTTGCAATTCAAGGTGAGCCACAATATTTGCATGCTCTTCTACAAAATTCCAATGGTCAACTTATAGCTTAGCATCGTTTATCCACTATGCCACATTTTTTTGTACTCAAAATACTTACTAATTTTATCTTTATAGGTGGATAGTCATCTCCAAATTAGCGATCACATGTTTGCAGCATGACATTATTGGTCAACCTGCCTACCTATTTGAAGAGCAAGCCCATCAAGTAAATTCTACAACCTCAACTGCTCCATCTACGAGCATGAATAACACTGCTTTGGCACCAAAGCCACCTGCTCAAAGGGCACTTTTTGGGTTATGCTCGTCCCTACAAAATAAAGACCTTTTGTCCAATATTATTCCTATTAGAAATTTGAATCCATTTCAGACAAGGTGGCTTATAAAGGGTCATGTTACCATGAAAAAGCAGTTGCATAGCTTCAACACACAGAAGGGACAAGGGCAAGTCTTCTCTTTCGATATTATTGATTGTGAACGCACTAAAATACAAGTGACTTGTTTTAATGAAGTTGCAAACCTTCATTACATGAATGTACATTTTGGAGAAGTATATACAATATCTGGTGGAACTATTAAGTCAGCTAATAGGTTGTACAACAAACTAAATAGCTAGCTTGAAATTTGTTTAGTTGAGGAATCCAAAATTTCTCGCTCAGAAGATGACCTTGCAATTCCCAAACATCAGTTCTCTTTCACACCCTTCAAGCAAATTTTAGAATTGAACAATAATATCATTGTTGATGTTATTGGCATAGTCATATGTGTGGACACAAGCTCAACCATAAGGAGGAGGGATGGGACTGAAGTTCTTCGAAGGAGCATCAAATTGATAGATACCGCTTCATCTACAATTAATATTACTTTATGGGGTCCAACAACTGAAAAGGAAGGCAAGCAACTGCAAGAGATGTATCACTTAAAACATGTGGCCATACTTGCAATAAAAAATGGTCGTGTCACTGAGTACAATGGCAAGGTCATAAGCACGTTGGCAAGCACCCACCTATTTGTAAACCCAAAAATATAGGAGGCAGAACAACTCAAATCATGGTTTGAATAGAATGGGACTGATGTCACTACATTGAATATAGAACTATTGGATGCACCTCTCGTTCTTATGAGAAGAATAATTGCTGATATTGAAGAGAAAACTGCCAATGTGAAAAAAACCTTCCAATGCACTCTAAAAGCGACAGTGCAATACATAAAGACATATTCATTATGCTATCCATCTTGCCCCCTTGAGTTAGATGGAAGACAATGTAAAAAGAAAGTTGTACATAATGATGATCAAACATGGTATTGTTCCAAATGAAAAGCTACTACTGCTAAATGTACCTACAGATACATACTCCAGCTAAAGCTTGCAGATCATACAGGAATATTATGGGCTATTGCTTTTGAAGAACCAGCCACCGAACTTCTTGGAATGTCTGCAAATAATTTATACATGCTACAATTCAATTCTGAAACATAAATTGAAGCTGAGACCATAGTCAAAGGAGTGTTATTCAAGCAATTTATCTTCACAATCACAAATTTGTATGATTCAACTGCTACTCAAGCATGGGTAAAATCAACAATCACAAAGGTCAACGAGCTAGATTTTGTTGTAGAGAATTTTCTCATGTTGGGTGGAATCACTACTATGTGTCCTATTGCTAGTGTTTAGATGTACCTCAAGCGCCTATGTAATGTATATAAAGTTTTGTAGCATCTTATATAGTATACTTTCTATACTTTTGATTCCATACATGGAATTTCAATATAATCGATATATTGAATATATTGTTGTTATGAAAATACTGTGATTACCTCTTCCACCAAATTACTCATGTATATAGCATACCAATTGTATCTCAACTACTTCTCAAAGAATATAATGATCGAAGAACTCATAACATTAATGTTAAGATTATTTAATTTTTTATGTATTTGTAATTGTTCATTTGATAATTATAGTTCATATTTCCTTTACAGATGGCACCCTCTACCCCTAAAAGCATACAATCTCATAAAAGAAGTCATGACTACTATATGCAACATAAAGAAGAAATCAACATTCGTTGTCATTTCCAACGCATAGGAAAACATGCAATACAAATAAACACACCAACCTCCTTTCAGTCAAACCAACAAAATATTGAACCATATGAATGTGCATCCCAAATTGAAAACACTTCTGACATAGGATGGTCAATGTGCACAGACCAAACAATGCAGTCTCGTCAAAATCAGTCCACAAGCTTACCACTCTCTGAAAAAAACTTTAGAGAAGCTTCAAAAATATTTCGTTCAAGATTAGATAAACTATCAAACTTGCCAACTTGCACAATTTGCAATGAATGCTACCCAGGAATCCGTACCAACGCAACACAAACTAGTCTAGTTTGTTTTATATGCTTCCGTGAGATAGGCAGACATCGTTTCTCAGCATCTAATTTAATGGACCCAGGAGTACAACCGTATGAGCTGCAAACATTAACACAAGTTGAAGAAATGCTTATAGCACGAGTCAATCCTATAATACAAGTAACAAATGCTCGTGGAGGCCAATACAAAGATAGTGGACACACAATTTGTTTCCCGCAAGATATCAAAACCATAGCAAAATACTTGCCACATAAAATTGAAAACTTGGATGTGTTGGTGGTTTGAAGAACCAATACAAGAGGTGACCATTATGATTGCTACATAAGTAGACATCGTGTGTGGGCTGCACTAAAATATAAAATCACATATGACCCATATTACGAAGATGTCAAGGTGGATTTTGCATTTCTTCAAGAGCTCCCTGATACAAATACATACATCTCTAGTATGCTTCATAACATTAATGCTAACAACGACAGTATTGCTGCACCAAATAGTGCATCAAAATTTAACACGGATTCACCCGACACGGAATTCACTTCCTCCTCTTCTTTCATGGCTAGGCTACCAAATAAATGTCGTGAACTAGAAATCATAAGAGAAATATTGCAAATTACAAATCACAATCACACCATTGTAGATTGGCCGACACTTGAGTCATCACCAGTTAATGAATACAATACTGAAGGACTTCTAGACATGGCTTTTCATTCTTTGTTTCCCAATGGTAGTGCATTACATTTACAACCTCGCTATAGACAAGTTAAATACATGAATATGTGTTGCACCTAATAAGGTTTCATGATAATAGATTTGGAAGGAATCCAAGGTTTAGATATTTTGTCTTGAACCTATTGACGCGCCATCGAAGCCAAGGTATTGCCTCCATTTTTGTCAAGAAAAATGTTGAGGACTGCATACCAACCACCATAGACAGCCTTCGTCACCATATACAGACGTTGGCTGACACTAAACTAGTTGAACAATTGATGCATTACAGATCATCCCTTAGAGGAACACAAGCATATTGGAATAAATGTCGTGGTGAATTGTCAACCATGATCAACCAAATAGGCTCCCCCGCACTATTCTTCACATTAAGTGCTGCATATACCAAATGGCTCGACTTACATCAACTATTTACAAAGGGAGCAACTCAAACATCACAAAACAATAAAGATCGCATAGATAACATTGTTATGAGCCCACATACGATATCCTTATACTTGCATCAAAGATTCATAGCATTTCATGAAGAAGTCTTAGAGAAGCTCTACTGTGCAACAAACTACTGGTATAGATATGAGTGGAAACATCGAGGGTCTGCACATGTACACGGCTTCCTTTGGCTTGAGGGTGCACCAAACATGGACAAACTTGACTGGAGAAATCATGCTGATGTAGACAAAGCGAAATCATTCTTTGACAAATATGTTAGTGCTTGGAATCCTCGAACTCTAGGAGACAGGAGCAACACATGCCATCGGTATTCACAAGATGACCCATGCTTACTAACAACAGCTGAAATATTTGCTACAAACACACTTACTGACTATGAAGAGTTACTAAACTATGTCCAAAGACACACCAAGTGTTTAGAATCAACCTGCCTTCGTAAGAAAGGAAACAACATGGAGTGTCGCTATAGTGCACCATGGCCCGAATGTGCCATGTCTTCGTTATGCAATGATGAAGATGGGAAAAAAACCTTTTGACCTGCATGTAATGATGATAGGTTGAATATACATAGTCCAAAAATGCTTTCCATATGGAGGGACAATATGGATTGTCAACCCGTGCTTTCAAAAACACTAGTTCTAAAATACATTGCAAAATATGCCGCAAAGGCAAAGAGAAAATCTGAAAGCTGCCTTGATATGTTGACACGCATATGTCAAAATCAAGCACCCCAAGACAAGGCACTTGCAGCATATAGAAAATTCATGTCTGAAATTATTGTTGATCGTGATATAGGTGCACAAGAAACGTGCCATATGTTGCAAAAGTTGCCCCTTGTTGTTTGCAATCGTGAATTCATGGTGCTTAATGTTGGGAGAAAATTTTTCAACCGAATTTAGACCAATCGAAATGACAATACATTGGAGCTAACTTACATCCATACATACACACAATGTCCTCCTCAAATGGAGAAAGTAACACTACTTGAATCTGCACGATCATTCTTGTTCTCATCAAGCCACAAAGACTACAAGTGGAAAGAAAGGAAACAAAAGGAAATTATTAGTGTCTTCCCTCGATTTCCTGCTATTCCAAAGGAGGATTCAGAACATTTTGAGACATTTTGTTGGAGCGAACTACTTCTTTACAAGCAATTTCGTAACATTGAAGCAGAAATTGGTATCAAGAAAGAGAAAATTGTTGCAAATTGGAAGGAGATGAATATACATAAATATTATGTGTGGCATGTTGACCGTATAGTTGATGAAAAGGAAGATGAAAACAATATAGGAAATACAATACAATTGAATGAATGGGAGTTCTTGTCACAATTGGGTCTTGGTACTAGTGGGAATCTTAATTCCCTTGATATGCTTGGAAGGCGCGACTTTGACAATTGCCACAAGTGGAATGCCCATACAATACCTCAAGTGTTACATGAAACTGCAGAGCATTTTGTATGCACAAATAAGGTGGACCAAAATGACAGCCCAACAACATTTGAGTTTAACGACCTCCCATATCCACTCTCTCCCAAACAACAACTCGCTCTAATACTTGTTGTGGACCATTGTAGTTCTTGTGAAATAAAAAAACCCTTGTACATGATCATACAAGGAACAATAGGAACATGGAAATCATATCTTATTCATTATATTAAACACTCCCTTTCCAATTTAGTACCACAAGAACATAGCCCACTCCTTGTTGTTGCTCTTGTAGGAATTGCAACATTCAACATACACGCCTCAACTATACATTCAGCCTTGAAAATTCCAATCAAGGAAATGCAACCGTTGAAGGGTCAGTCACTTGTAATGTTTCAAAATAGCATGAAGCACATAAAATACCTCCTAATTGATGAACTGAGCTTTATAGGCCCAAAATTATTCTTGCAAATTGATTCTAGGCTACGTGAGGCTTTCCCCCACCAACAACACTTGTGCTTCAGTGGAAGATCTATCATTCTTGTAGGAAACTTTGCACAACTACCCCCTGTTATGGACAAACCTATATATGCTGCCCACACAGATGCATAAGCCCTTTGGGAACAATTCACTATTATTGTCACACTAGAAAAAATATTTCAACAACATGGGGACACACAAGCTCAAATTGACTTTCGAAGAACTCTACAAAACATTCGTAATGCATAACCAACTGAATAAGATTGGGAGCTGCTAATACGTCACAAAAACAAAGAGCTATCACACAAAGAAAACAAGTATTTTGACCTAGCAATGCACCTATTCCCGATCAATGACTTAGTTGGAACACATAAGAAAAAAATGATACAACTATTAAATCTTCCTATTGCACTTAGTATTGCAATAAAAACAACCACAACATCAAAGATTGACAATGACGCTGACAAGCTTCCCCATGAACTCCTCCTATGTAGAGGCTAGCGCATCATGCTAACTACAAACCTATGGACTCAAGCAGGCCTTGTAAATGGTTCTCTTAGAGAGGTTGTAGTTATTGCATACATAGAAAGCTCCAAACCACCAAATTTACCATTATATGTGGTAGTAAAATTTGATACTTACAATGGCCCACCTTGGAGCATCCATGCTCCAAAAACTATTCCTATATCACCTATATCTCTAGGTGCTCACAGGCAGTTACCACTATGAAGTGCATGGGCGATCACAATACATAAATCCCAAGGATTGACAATCGAAAGAGCAACAATCGATATAGGTAAAAAAGAAAGACAAGGATTAACTTTTATAGCTATATCTAGAGTTAAATCAATACATGGACTTAGGATCGACCCACCATTTTCCTTTGATCGATACTCAAGAATGAAGAATAATCCATACACAATAATCAGGATAAAAGAAGAGCTTCGACTACATCTTCTCTCTTTATGATGAGTACAGGTACACATACATTAACACACAACTCTCTCAAGAAAGCTATATTTGTTTTATCTTCTACTTACCATATTGATATACATACAAATTATTGTTTCTATGCTTACACTGCATTTGCAATTACATGCAGGTGGCTATTCCAAAATCATATACTCCTACAATGGTTGCTCCAAGATGATGAATTTTCCCAAAGTATTGCTCATTTTTAGGAGATATACAAACCCTTTCACATTCAATAGAATATACCCCCTTTGCATACAATCCATCCTATTAAATTGATCCATGTCAAGAACATGAACCAAAGTATATTTAAGACAACACCATGTAAAATCAAGATCAAGAATCTGAACCTGCAATATACCATATCCATATACCACTTACTCATCCATCTACCCATGAGATGCGTACTCCTAAATATACATATAGATGTTCTACAAAAAAAGAGTCAACATTTTGGAGACTGTAGAGTCCTTATGATAAAACCGCTATCAATGCTACAACACTTCATAACTTCAACCATGATTCATGCACCATCTCATCCTCCAAAATAAAGAAAGGGGAAAATAAATAAAAAATGGACAAATAATATTCAAATGGATGCCATAAAATACAATAAAAAATCATCCCTATAAACCTCTATTAGTCAAAGAAACGATGGGGAAAAAATAAAGAAGGGAAGCTCTTCCATCAAAAAATGTCCACTAGTGCACAAGAAAGCTACAAAAATGGCCTACAAGACATATGCACAAAGTTTTCCCCACACGAAACTCCATATCCACTTACCATTGCTCACCTCCCAAGTTTGGACCAAAAAAATCCAAACTGTCAACCGTCAACATACACAAACATAAATTGCTCAGAATAACCGTGTGTTGATAGCAACACTTTATCATAAGGACTCTTACAGCTCCCAAATCGCGATGTCTGCATCTCGATGAGATTGCAACCAAAAAAAAAAAACCTACATGTACCAAAACAAGTACATGCATCTTACCTCATCCACAGTAAATCCAACACTCCATCCACCTTATCACTTAAGATTCCAAATCATCTTGATCTCGGACGATGCTCAATGTAAACTTAACACTTGCTTTTGGTAAATTTCTTGATATGGATCATTATCATTCACTACACCACCATTATACAACTATTCTCCATCCTTTCCATACCCCACATATCCATTCACCAATTCATTTATTCCATGCATCCACCCATTACATTTCATGTATACTCCTACAAACTAGGGGCAACTACTATATCCATATATTACAAACAATGTATAATGATTCATGTTCTCTATATATTATTGAGATTCAAACATTGTATAATCACATTGTATATTTACCTATTACTATCTTCTAATGTCTATTTTTTGCTGTGAGATTGATAAATTGTTTTTTTGTTAATGATGTCCATACAAGTACTAAATTCATGTTACTCCCCTTCTTACTTCTCTATATTTTTCTATCGACATAACTCTTGCAACCCCTCTGGTGCAAGTGCTAGTTAGTTAAATTTCACAAGGCACAAACTACCATGATTACTTAAATTTCAGCATTATCTTGCCAATAAATTCAAGGGATAGACTCATAGAGAGAGATAACTAAATTGTGTCCTTCAACATCATCTCGCCTAGACATTCAGAGATCAGAGAGAAGATTCACAAGGAAAAGATTGATATCATTACTTCAATTTTGATATAATCTAGCCTAGAAATGAAGGAAAGATTTACAAGCCATGGAAGTTCACAAGACATAGACCGCTCTACCTACTTAACTTTACATATTATTGCTTGAAAAATTAAAGTTAGTGTGATTTTCCTAATAGTATGATTTATTCGAGGAAAAGTTAATAAAAAATATATGATGACCGTATTGCAATATTCCTTTGTGATTAAAAAAGAAATTGATTCATAAATCAAAGACTGCTATCATTAAATCAATTTCATCATAACATAGCACAAACAAGTGGGGGTAAACTTGAAAAACAACGACCACTGTAGTCACTCTAATTTCAAGTTTCAAGATTATCTTGCTTGGAGTCTAGACATTACAAAATGAAATTGAAAATGTAGTGACTATCGTGATTGCTTTAATTCAAGCTAATCTTACTTGGCCATTGAAGACGAAACTCACAGGGAAAATACTACTATAATGACCTAAAAGGGTTTGAGAAAATAAACAGATTATTTCAATACAATGGTGTAAAATAGGATAACAGATAGACAATGATATATAGAGAGGAAGAGATAAGGAGGAAGAGGGAGAGATAGCAAGAGAGATATATGGTAAGATAGATTGATATAAAGATAGAGTTATAAGGAGATATAGAGAGAGGGAGAGGGAGCGAGAAAAATAGAGAGAAGTAGAGAAAGACAAATAGAGATGGAGAGGGAGATAGAAATAGAGAGAGAGGGGGGGAGAGAGAGATAGGGGAATAGGGAGGGAGCAAGAGAGCCTAGAGAGATGGGGAGAGATAGAGGGAGAGAAAGGGAGAGAGATAGATAGAGGAGGGAGAGAGAGAAGATAGGGAAGAGGGAGACATATGTATCTAGAGGGAGAGAAGAAGAGGGGGAAGAGGGAGAGGGATAGATATAAATAGAGGGTGATATAGAGTGATAGAGACGGATAGGAAAATAGATAAAGAGATAGGGAGATAGATAGATAGGGAGATATATGTAGAGAAGGATATAGAAAGAAAGAGATAGAGAGATGAGTGAGAGGGAGATCAAGTGAGAAATAAAGATAAAGATATAGAGTAGAAGAGATGGAGGGAGATATGGAGTGAATAAGATAGAGAATGAAGAAGGGGGGAGAGGGAAATGATATATATGTATAGGGATAGAGATAGAGAAATAGATGTAGATAGATACAAATAGAAAGAGATAGAGAGAGGGGTGAGAGAGAGAGAGAAAGAGAGGGGGAGGGAGAGATAGGGAGATAGAGATAGAGATAGAGGGGAGAAGAGAGAGAGAGAAAGAAGGTGATAGAGATAAGTAATAGAGAGGTATATCTAGGTGAAAACATAAAGAGATAGAGATAGAGGTAGGGAAGGAGAAAGAGGGAGTGTGTGTATATGAGTGAGAGAGAGATACAGAGAGGGATATATATTTACAAATAGATAGAGAGGGAGTGAGAGGGGGGAGAAAAATAGAGAGAGGAGAGAGAAGTAGAGAGAAATAGAAAGAGAGAGTGATAAAGAGAGAGGGAGAGATAGGGATAGAGATAGATATAACTTAAGAAATATAGAAGTGGTGTGAGAAAGATAAACATATATAGAGGGCATGATGGAATGAGAGAGAAAGAGGGAGACGATGAGAGAGTAGGATATGGAGAGATAAAAAGATAAAGATATAGGAAGTGATATAGAGAGAGGAAGAGAGGAATATCTAAAGGGGCAAGAGTGAGAGATTCAGGGGGTGATAGAGAAAAGTAGTAGAGAGGGGGTAGAGGTAGAGAGATAAAGATAGGGTGAGAGGAAAAGGAAGTGAATGCATATAATATTTATATTTAATAATATGCATCATATTTTATACTCCTTGAAAAGTCCAATTGCGTGAAGCATAACTAAAAATGGAAGTGTGAATACAACTGAAGGATACACTGAAGATGAATCCAATATTGAAATATTGTTAAGCAAAAATGCAAAAGTTATGTTAACATCGAACTTGTGGATAGAAGCAAGCCTTGTTAATGGAGCTTTGGGTTCTATCCAAGAAATTGTATATCACTCAGGAACAGACCCCCTACAACCACCAACTTATGTATTGGTGCAATTTGATAGGTATGCATGGAATCCATCTGAGAAACAACATCCTTCGACTATTCTAATTACACCAATTTAGAGAAACAACTCCCTACAAATACCATTGTGATTGGCATGGGCTTTAATGATACACAAATTGTAAGGCTTGACTCTCTAAAAAGCCACAATTTATATTGGCTCAAAAGAAAGAATAGAGTTAACATTCATGGAAATGTCCCATGTGAGCTCTTTAAATGGCCTACAGATAAATCCACCATTAAGATACGACATATATGAAAAATTAAAGACAAGAAAGAAAATATCAAACAAAAAAGCATAAGAAAAAAGGTTTCAATCCTTGAAGTATAACAAATATACGTAATATCACAAAATGCATTCCAAAGTCACTTATACATTGTACTAAATGTCAAGAACACTGCTTTGGGGGCACTACAAAAACCAGATCTTAAAATTGAATTGTTTAACAAGCCTACCATTGTGCCATGCAAAAGAGAAAAAATTGAAGATGTGCTATATATCTACTGTAATGTTGCAAGATTATTATATTGCAAAATTCTAGATGGAATGAGGTTGATATGTTCTCACAAGTTGTATATTAAGCTAGTAGCCCATACAATTTGGTCTATTTCCTTCTATTTGTGATTTGGAAAGTTTGATAACTGAACTTATGTGTATCTTTTCGCATAAGAGAGTGAATGATGATGACACTCTTATTGTATATGATAATATAATTCAATGATATTAAATTATGATGCAACTAATGAAAACATTATTACAAACAATATTAATAGTATTGTCATTTTGGATTCCTACAATTGATATCTCTCAACGTTTTCTTTATAGACTATGTGATAGGATAGATATATGCTAGTTAATTTCTTCTTTTAAAAAATGAAGCAATTTTTTTAAATAAGGAGCAAATTTTTTTATAAATCTTAGAGAGCGATAGGTTTTCAAAAGCATGCATAAACGAAAGAGGGAAATTTGAAAAATCATAGATACAAATGGTTTTTGTTTCCTCTGTCAAGTTTGTCACTTTTATCTCCCATTTGGGTGGGCCCCACACTATGCCATCCCATCATGTTATGTATGTTGCTATGTATGTTTTTATGCATGTTTTTATACGTACATAAGTACGTTTTGTCTACACTTTAGTCGTGTCCCTAATATATACAATTACTAGATGCTCTCCCCTAAATGGACAATTAATGACATTAATTTCATAAACATGGGAGCTTTTATGCTCACAAATAAGCAATTAATGACATTTATTTCATAAAAATTAGAGATTTTATGCTCACAAATGTATGCAAATGTTCTCTCTCCAGTGAGGGTACTTAATAAAGCATCTAGGTGGTGTGTCATTAGGGAGCAATGTAGTTTTTTGGTGTGTGTGAAGGATGGCATTGCCTATTTCCTTACAATCTATGACTTAAGCAGTCACAGTGGTGGAAGGGGCAATGAAAGATGGTTGATGATGGCTATGCATCCTTTGTCCTTTAAGTTGAGCTACAAACGACAATTTACTAAAATAAGTGTCATTTTTAAGTCTGATGCGACCTACTGCCTCAATCGTTTCATTTATAACTTGAGTTAAATTTTTAAACTTCACCCACATAAGACTTTATGAACACTAATAAATCATGAAATTCAATGGTGCGCTATTGTAATGCTTTTCTTTATTTGAAGAAAAATCCCATATAAAGCAATGATTATCATGACTCTAGCAAGCCATTGCTTACTGCACTCAAGGTAATGGCTCGTAAAAGAAAGGTTCTAAATGATTTACCAGACTGCTTACTATGCCTGATACTCAGTAAACTTCCTTTGAAAGAGACAATATGTTGTTTCATCCTCTCTAAAATATGGAAATTGCTTTGTAGATTCTTACCTAAACTAAGTATTTCAAAGGATATCTTTAGTTTATCATACGAGCCAATGAAAATCCAAAACATAATTGTCAGTATTCTTATGTTGCATTGTGTACCCCTTGAGGTTTTCCAATTATAGAGCATCATCAACTTCCTCACTTCAAGTGCCAAGGTTAATGAGTGGATTCACCTTGCTACTCTGAAAGATGTGAGAGTAATAAGTATCGAAGCAAGCTTTTAACTTCTTACACTAGATGAGGTTTTGACTTCTATTTTTTCTTACAACAAGCTCAAATATTTGGCTCTTATGAAATTTCATTTGAAAAGTGTGCCTATCGCTTGTGGTGGCTTCGCTTACCTCACACCACTCAATTTTCACAACATGAATTTGAATGAAAAGACCTTTGAGCTAATGTTGCAATTATGTCCAGTTCTAGAAATTTTAGTCATTCATAATTGCTCTGGAATTTGGAGATTGAAAATATGCCCAGTTAGTCTTCTTTTTCTTAATCTTGATTTTGCATCCTCATCAATGGAAGTAGTAACAATAAATTGTCCATGTTTGGTGAGCCTTACAATTAAAACCCTATATGATGTGGGAAAGATGGAATTTGAGTTGAAATCATTGAGGAAAATGACAATTTTAAATGGGATTTATGAGAGCGATGTGAGCTACCTTTTAGGTCTCAAAAATACAGGTTTGAACCATGAGAGGTTTCCAAGCTCTCACAACATTTTTGGCTAACGTACAAGGCCAAATGATGAATTTGAACCTTCTACTCTTTAGGTTCTGCTAGACCTAGGCAAGTAAACCTTTGTGAATGAAAGTAGATTCAAATTGTGTGTTTCTTCCCTAGGCAGTCTATCCACAATGGCAGTTTGAAGTGGAGAGATGAAATCCTAATTTGGTATAGATTGTATAAGTAATCTTAAAGGTAATCTTAAAGTAGAGATCAATATGTTCAGTTAACAGATGTAAAAAATAAAATGAATGAAACTAAATGATAAAATGTATGAGACCAGTGCCTTGTTGGGTATATTAAGTCAAGTGAAAATCTAAGATGAGTGGATTACACTTGGCATGAATTCAAACCATTTGGAATTCCAATATTAGTCTACAACTTGTATAAACTTGCAAGAGTGTAATTACCAAGTTCTACTTAATGATCCAAATGATATTTCCAAGTTACTGTGAATGATTTGAAGGATTTAATCTTTACTTGAAAGAACCAACTAATCATGCCACACAAGTACAAAAAATGTGTATTGATAAACTGAGTATATGCTTGATGTATCAATTTAAATAACAAAAAAACATCAATTCTAGAGACAACCTGATAATATTTTCAATTAAGTCTACAAACAATTGATACCAGTATGACACCAGAATATCAAAGATCTTCCATTAACTTCTTCAGAATCATACTTGCAACATATTCTTTTGAAACATCATGGAAACTTTCCTACTATCTATTTTCCCTATTCACCTATATATGTTTTGTCACTATGAAACAAATATATTTACATCAAAATTTTGAAGGGACACATCCCTTCAGAAATGTATTTTGATAATAGTAACAAACAATAATTAAAACAAGCAATTAGGCTCTATTTCACCACAAATGAACTTTTGACAAATGGTCCAAGTAATCTTGTCACTCATGAGTGTCGACATCTCCTAACGCATTCTGGATTGATATCTCCATTTTCACCATCTTCTCATTTAGTTCACAGGCCTTGTCTAATGCTGAGTCTTTTCCTATAGCTGTTTCTAGAATCTTTCGTAGCATTGACTCACACTCCTCAATCCATTTGGCCTTTTGTTTCATTTCTCCTTCATCTTCAAACAATGCTGGTAGTCCCTTTTTTGTGGCATCAATTAGTCCTTTCTCATCCCCCTGTAATTCCTCTTGGAAGTCTATGTGCTTCCTTATGGTGTGGTTAGCAATATCAATAGCCACATTATTAGGAATATCCCTCTTATTTATTTCTTGGAACTTTTCTTGGATTCTACGATCAATTCTCTTATGCTCTTGCTCTGCAATATAATTCTTTGAATGTGTTCCCCAAAGTTTTCTCAACCAAATCATCAAGCTGGCCTGCCTCTTTCTGATCATTGCAACAAGTGTATCATATTTACCTTGAGAATATGCATCTGATCCCTCCCACTGGTCTTTTGTTTGAGATATCTCACCATGAGTCAGCTACTTAGTGGATCCCAATGTGATTCCCATCATATCTTTCAAGCAATCATTTTATCTAAGTATTCTTTCATTATTCATCTTATACATTTACTTCTCCTTAATTAACATTTGGATTTGGGCCTTATTCAATTTGGCAACATTATTTCCAATCTTTGATGTAGCCATAGGATCAACTTCTCCAACCTTCAGTGTCATGACATGCCCAAAAGCCTTTTCAATATCAATAACAATAGATTTTTTATGTGGCGAATACAGGGCCCATATCATAAGTGAACCTTCATCAGGGTTATATTTGGATCCTGTATATACCTCTATTACTCCTTCAGGGCTGAGCTTATGTGTGGCATTATTTTTTTTTAGGAAACTATCAAAAACTAAAGAAAAATTTAGATCTAACCCTAGGAAAATCATAACACCTGCATCTTCCAACAATTTTCTTCCCTTCTCAGGGGTCATGTCTTTCATTTCTCTTTCCATACTTGACTTTAAATTGTTCAATAATTGTTCTTCATTACTTGGTGTTATACTTTCAACTGACTCCCTTATTGATTTCCCCTTTTTTATGTATAAGAAAGCTTTGAATTCTAGAGACTTCACAAAATCATCATCAACCACAAATGATTTATATGCCATTTTCCTTGTATCTTCATCTGAACCTTATTCAGTATCTGGTTCTCTAGGAAGAAACTTGTAATCTTGAGTTTTTAGTCTGGAGATTTTGTCTGCTAGACCTTGAGATCCTTCATCACTAGATGCCTCATCTCTAGAAGATAACAACTCCACATCATGTATCTCTCTCATTCTCTGCTCCATTGCCTGGTTATGTTCATTGACATCCCTCTTAGCCTCTTCCTCCTCCATGTTTTTGATCAAATCATCAAATTGATAAGGTATATGAACATACCCACCTAAATTCATTTTATGCCTAGCATAATGAATATACCCCTCTGGATCAAAACCCTTTCGTGGTGCAGCTCTCTTTAGATTATATTGCAACAATTTATCAAGAATCATATCATAACCATCCTTTGACATCACCAAAACACAATATTCTAGGCATGAATGCTTGTTTTCCAAAAGAACTTAAATTCATGACACTTGAATAATCCATCTGCCTAAAAATCTCCAAGTAAGAAATTATGTTAGGTACCATTTTAGGCAAGGAAAAAGGTGTATCTTCAAAGCCGTATACTCTAATCACAGTTGCATCTTTGAAACAATACCAATCTCCCCAATTGTGGCTAATAGGCCCATTATAGTCTTTGGGTCTAAGAAATCTCTTTATCTCATCAGATAATGAATATTCACAAGGATGATTAAAGAATCTATACAATGGTTTCACAAAGTACTCCTCAAAATGTACAAAACTAGAATTGGAAAACCTACTATCCCAAATAGTAATCCATAGCTAAATTGGTAATAACTTACCTTCCCTGTCAAACTGTGATATTCTTAACCCTTCAGGCCACATTCCCAATTCTTGTCCATAATATAGTATCATATGCATGAAGATTGAATAATGTTTGAAATGTAAAATAGGAGATTCATTTTTTATTGCCATCAACCCTGAGTCAAGTCCTTTGAAGATGTATGAGGCATAATCAAAGGGTCTAGAATTATAACACTAAACATCTGTTGCAATCACCATTGGCATGATTGACATATACTTAGGGGCCTCCATCCCTAACACCTGGCATGCTGAGAAGTATGTATACTTCATGTAGGGCTCGAACAAATCAATATGAAATGGGGGCCCATCAACATCCTCTAGTGGAACCGAATTTCCATCCCTCTTGAGTTTGTGCAATGGTAGCCTCCAACCCTTATATATGGTGTCCATCCTCCAAAAATCTCTCTCTAATTCTTCATGCACAATTTTTTCACTACCTATCCCTTCTAGGTTAAAAAATTCACATATCACTGCTTCTGACACATGTATGAATGGCTTTCCTGATGGATCACAAATGGCTTTGAGCTTTGGGTTATAGTGGGTAGCTAATAGTTTCACCAATTCTACATCCACAAACACATTTGGGTAGACTAATTTCCCTAGGTTAAAATTCCAAGGATTACATACTGGCTCAAATCGACTCCTCTGATGGTAGTGGAAAGTGAACAACTCATATCCCCTAATTGAGGTCCATACGTCCCAAATTTGTTTACATTTATCCTCAAGTTTCTCTACCTCTACCCTAAGCTGCACAAAAAACCCGGATTTAGGTCTTGAGTTCAACAACTAATCAATAAGATCTTGATTTAATTTCCTCTTGGCTACCTTTGGCTCATTCCTAGTCTCAATCTTCTGCTTTTTCCCTTTAGACTGACTACTCTCACCTTGCCTCCCACCTTTTGATTTTCCTGAGCTTGTACTTTCCATTTTTCTTAAAATTTACAGAATTAAAAAATGAAATTACAGAGAACTCACAAGCTTTAATTGAAGATCTTCGGCTGCAAAATCCCCTAGCCCTTTGTTTGCTTTCCCATTCCTTCTGCTACCAATTATGTAAAATCTCTTTTGATTATTCTTCTTTGACTCAGGGAATAATCTATGTATTGTGTATTCGTGCCACCATTAATGTTCCAACTTTGAACACGAGCATAGCAAGTTTTTCAAAATTCCCACTGTCACATCAAATGATTATATTGGAAAGACAATTTGAAACTCTAGGCGATCCTTTTATTTGAGTCAGGACAACGTTCATTGAACACTGTAGGTCGGGGAGACAACACATCATTCCCACTGATATCAAATAATTAATACTTCAGATTCTTATCATCTTCGCCAAATGTCACTTCGATGATCCTTTTGATCTATTTGTATCTTGATCAAAAAGAGAACAAGTATCGCTGAGAGATCTGAAAGTTTCCCTGATGTACATTTCTTTCATTTCAAGTAAGTCGGCGAGATTCTCACCAATGTAACTTCCATCGGTGTGACATAAAGAGTTAGGAAGACATTTCAAACTTACTCCGATAGCATTTTTCTTGCCGATATATTTCCTCGTGCTTCGTTAGTGAGACAGGATGGGTATCTCGCCGATGGTATTTCATCGGCGAGACATGTATGCTCGGGATGACTTATAGATCTCACTCAGATAGTATTTTTCTTGCTGATGAATTTCTTCATTAGCGAGACCATGAGTTGTATCTTCCCAATATGTATCCTCCTAGTAAATTTGATCAATGTGACAGTCTTAACCTCTCATTGATATGCCCAAAAGACCTATTGGAATGTAATAGCTTATGGATCATAGAGGCGTGCACCTACTCATGTTGATATGGATTATTTATTCAAATGCTTTTTCTTAGAGGGATTTTAAGGTATCAAAAGGTCAAAATTGATGTGATCACTGGTAATTATGATATGTAGAGCAGATTATATCAATTTTACACTCAAGATGTGGATTTCTTTAGGAAATTTAATAGTGTAAATTACTATAAAATTTTGAAAATTTTATAGTTCCAACACTACCTACACAAATTTCCAAATTTAAAGAAGATTTGCATCAATAACACTATGTATCCTGCACGGGTAAGTTGATTTTCTAATAATAGTATATTTTATTGCAAATTCTAATCATTAGGCTGTGGAGGTATCCTAATCAACAATGGACTCTTTCTCTATAAGTGTAAATGCTATTGATTAGAAAGCCCAACTTGGACGGCAACACAAACCACAGTTCAAAAATTATACAAAGTTCTATTTGTCAAAATATAAACATTGCAAAAAGAGTACAATCATAATTTACATGCAATAATAATAGAAACTTTAAAGGTAATCCACCCATGTTCATTATAGTGAGAAGTTAATAATTTCCATTAGGATATAGATTCTTTAAATCCCAAGAAAAGGACTCAAATTCTAGCTTTCTTAGGATGAGCTTTTATTCTAACATTTGGCTGATGTATCTTAAAAATATTTCATCTTCTGATATACATATAAAATAAGTTGCATTTTTATGAGAAATATTGAAAAAATTCAACAAGTGACAAGACTCAAGTTAGAGAAAAACACTTAAAGCACTTTTTTAAAGAACAATATAACAAATATCCATGAGTCTGCATACAAGTGGAGAATGGAAAGCCTCCTTGGAAATAGGAATTCACAAACTTTTAACATATCAAATGATCTCTGCCATGAAAAGAACCCTGATCTGACATTAGACATGACTCCCACCGAAATTATTTGGCAGTGTCATGGCTTCCAGCCAGTAATTTTTTCACAATACAAAAACATACATGTCTAGCTAAGGTTCCTAGTGATATTTATAATTACAAAAAAAATGATTCATTGGGAGAAGAATGTGATTGTTACTTCAATTTCATCACAATCTTGCTTGGACATTTAAATGGAAGATTCCCAACAAGAGATTTCTATAATTAGTTGAATTTCACAAGGCACAAACTACCATGATTACTTAAATTTCAGCATTATCATGCCAGGACATTCAAGGGAGAGACTCAAAGAGCAAAGACAACTAAATTACATCCTTCAACATCATCTCACCTAGACATTCAAAGATCAAAGACAAGATTCACAAGGTAGAGACTGATATCATTACTTCAATTTTGATATAATCTAGCCGAGATATAAAGGAAAGATTCCCAAGTCATGCAATGCTATGATTAATTTAATTTAAGCCTAATATTGTTTGGAGATTCAAAGGAAAATTCACAAGACATAGACTGCTCTACCTACTTAACTTTACATATTCTTGCTTGAAAAATTACAGTTACCGTGATTTCCCTAATAGTATGGTTTATTCCAACAAAAGTTAATAGAAAATTTATGATGACCGTATTGCAATATTCCTTTGTGATTAAAAAAGAAATTGATTCATAAATCAAAGAATTCTATCATTAAATCAATTTCATCATAACATTGCACGAACATGTGAGGGTAAACTTCACAAACCAACGACCAGTGTAGTCATTCTAATTTCAAGTTTCAAGATTATCTTGCTTGGAGTCTGGACATTAGAAAATGAAACTGAAAATGTAGAGATGACTATGATTGCTTTAATTCCAACATAATCTTAGTTGGCCATTGAAGACAAAATTCACGGGGAAAAGACTACTATAATGACCTATAAGGGTTTGAGAAAATAAATAGATTATTTAAATACAATGGTGTAAAATAGGATAATAGATAGAGAACAATAAATAGAGAGGAAGAGATAAGGAGGAAGAGGGAGAGATAGCGAGAGATAATTGGTGAGATAGATTGATATAAATATAGAGTTATAAGGAGATATAGAGAGAGAGAGGGAGTGAGAAAAATAGAGAAAAATAGAGAGAATTAGATAAAGACAAATAGCTATGGAGAGGGAGATAGAAATAGAGAGAGAGGGGGAGGGAGAGAGATATAGGGGAATAGGGAGGGAGCAAGAGAGGGAGAGATGGGGAGAGATAAAGAGGGAGAGAAAGGGAGAGAGATAGGTAGAGGAGGGAGAGAGAGAAGATAGGGAAGAGGGAGATATATGTAGAGAGGGAGAGAAGAAGAGGGGGAAGAGGGAGAGGGAGAGATATAAATAGAGGGTGATATAGAGAGATAGAGAGAGATAGGAAAATAGATAAAGAGATAGGGAGATATATGTAGAGAAGGATATGGAAAGAAAGAGATAGGGAGATGAGTGAGAAATAAAGATAAAGATATAGAGTAGAAGAGATGGAGGGAGATATGGAGTGAATAAGATAGAGAATGAAGAAGGGGGAGAGGGAAGGGTATATATGTATAGGGATAGAGGTAGAGAAATAGATGTAGAGAGATACAGATTGAAAGAGATAGAGAGAGGAGTGAGAGAGAGAGGGAGAAAGAGAGGGGGAGGGAGAGAGGGAGATAGAGATATCGGGGAGGAGAGAGAGAGAGAAAGAAGGTGATAGAGATAAGTAATCGAGAGGTATAGATAGGTGAAAACATAAAGAGATAGAGATAGAGGTAGGGACATGGAGAAAGAGCGAGTGTGTGTATATGAGTGTGTGAGAGAGATATATATGGAGAGGAATATATATTTACAAATAGATAGAGAGGGAGGGAGAGGAGGTAGAGAAATAGAGAGAGTGGAGAGAAGTAGAGAGAAATAGAAAGAGGGATTGATAAGGAGAGAGGGAGAGATAGGGATAGAGATAGATATAACTTGATAAATATAGAAGCGGTGTGAGAATGATAGATAAACATATAGAGAGGGAATGATGGAATGATAGTGAATGAGGGAGAGGGCATGGTTTTTGTTTCCTCTTTCAACTTTTTCAATTTTATCTCCCATCTTGGTAGGCACCGCACTATGTCATCCCATCATGTTATGTATGTTTCTATGTATGTTTTTATTTATGTTTTTATATGTACATAGGTACGTTTTGTCTCCACTTTAGCTGTGTCCCTAATATATACAATTACTGGCTGCTCTCCCCTAAATGAATAATTAATGACATTAATTTCATAAACATTAGGGATTTTATGCTAAAAAATGTATGCAAATGTTCTCTCTCTAGCGACGATACCTAATAAAGTATAGAGACACTACGTAATAAAGCATCTAGGTGGTGTGTCAGTAGGGATCAATGTAGTTTTTTGGTGTGTGTGCAGGGTGGCATTGCCTATGTCCTTACGATCTATGACTTAAGCAGTCACGGTGGTGGCAGGGGCAATGAAAGCTGGTTGATGATGGCTATGTGTCCTTTGTCCTTTAAGTTGAGCCACAAACGACAACCTACAAAAATAAGTGGCATTTTTAAGTCTGATGTGACCTGCCATCTCAATCATTTCATTTCTACCCTAAGTTTAACTTTTCAACATTCACCAACATCAGCATTTATGAATACTAATAAATCATGAAATTCAATGGTGCATTTTTGTAATGGTTTTCTTTAGTTGAAGAAAAATCCCATATAAAGAAATGATTATCATGACTCTAACAGGCCATTGCTTACTGTACTCAAGGTAATGGCTCGTAAAAGAAAGGCTCTAAATGATTTACCAGGATGCTTACTGTGCTTGATACTTAGTAAAATTCCTTCGAAGGAGGCAACATGTTGTTTTATCCTCTCTAAAATATGCAAATTGCTTTGGAGATTCTAACCTAAACTAAGTATTTTAGAGGATATCTTTAGTTTATCATACGAGCTAGTAAAAATCCAAAACATAATTGATAGTATTCTTATGTTGCATTCTGTACCCCTTGAGATTTTCCAATTACACAGCATCATCAACTTCCTCACTCCAAGTGCCAAGGTTAATGAGTGGACTCACCTTGCTGCTCTGAAAGATGTGAGAGTGATAAGTATCAAAGAAATATTTTTACTTCTTACATTGGATGAGGTTCCGACTTTTTTTTTTCTTGCGGCAAGCTCAGATATTTGGCTCTGACAAACTTTCATCTGAAAAAAGTTCCTGTCACATGTGCTTGCTTCGCTTGCCTCATAACACTCAATCTTCACAACATGATGTTGAATGAAAAGACCTTTGAGCTAACATTGCAATTATGTCCAATTCTGGAAACTTTAGTCGTTCATAATTGCTTTAGAATTTGCAGATTGAAAATATGCTCAGTTAGTCTTGTTTTTCTAAATCTTTATTTTTCATCCTCATCAATGGAAGTAGTAACAATAAATTTCCCATGTTTGGTGAGCCTTACAATTAAAACACTGTATTATGTGGGAAAGATGAAATTTGAGTTGAAATACTGAGGAAAATGACACTTTTAAATGGGATTTATGAGAGCAATGTGAGCTACCTACACAAATTTCCGAATTTAAAACAGATGTGTATCAACAACGCTATGTATCCTGCATGAGTAAGTTGATTGTTTGAAAATAGTATATTTTATTGCAAATTCTAATCATCAGGCTATGGAGGTATCCTAATCAGCAATGCACTCTTTCTCTAAGAGTGTAAATGCTGCTAATTAGAAAGCCCAACTTGAACGAAAACACAAACCTCAGTTCAAAAATTATACAAAGTTCTATTTGTCAAAATATAAACATTGCAAAAAGAGTACAATCATAGTTTGCATACAATAATAATAGAATCTTTAAAGGTAATCTGCACATGTTCATTACAATGAGAAGTTAATAATTTCCATAAGGATATAGATTCTTTAAATCCTGGGAAAAGGACTCAGATTCTAGATTTCATAGGAAGAGCTTTTATTCTAACATTTGGATGATGTATCTTAAAAATATGTCATCTTCTGATATACATATAAAATAAGTTGCATTTTTTTGAGTGATATTGAAAAAATTAAACAAGTGAAAAGACTCAAGTTAGAGAAAAAAACTTAAAGCTCTTTTGTAAAGAACAATGTAATAGATATCCATGAGCTTGCATACAAGTGGAAAATAGTAAGCCTCCTTGGAAATAGGAATTCATAATTTTTTAACATATCAAATGATCTCTTCCATGAACAAAACCCTGATCTAACAATAGGCATGACTCCCAACGAAATTATTTGGCAGTGTCATGGCTTCCAACCAGTAATTTTTTCACAATACTGAAACAGACATGTCTAGCTAAGGTTCCTAGTGATATTTATAATTACAAAAAAAAATGATTCAATGGGAGGAGAATGTGATTGTTACTTCAATTTCATCACAATCTTGCTTGGACATTTAAGGGGATGATTCCCAACAAGAGACTAGTTATAATTAGTTGAATTTCACAAGGCACAAACTACCATGATTACTTAAATTTTAGTATTATCTTTCCAAGACATTCAAGGGAGAGACTCACAAAGCATAGACATCTAAATTACGCCCTTCAACATCATCTGGCCTGGACATTAAAAGATTAGAGACAAGATTCACAAGGTAGAGACTAATATCATTACTTCACTTTTGATATAATCTAGCCTAGATATAAAGGAAAGATTCACAAACCATGGAATGCTATGATTAATTTAATTTAAGCCTAATCTTGTTTTGAGATTAAAAGGAAAATTCACAAGACATAGACTGCTATGCCTACTTAACTTTACATATTCTTGTTGAGAAATTATAGATAGTGTGATTTTCCTAATAGTGTGGTTTATTCCAGGAAAAGTTAATAAAATATCTATGATGACCGTATTGCAATATTCCTTTGTGATTAAGAAAGAAATTGATTCATAAATCAAATATTTCTATCATTAAATCAATTTCATCATAACATTGCATGGAAATGTGAGGGTAAACTTCATAAACTAGTGACCAATGTAGTCACTCTAATTTCAAGTTTCAAGATTATCTTGCTTGGAGTATGGACATTAGAAAATGAAATTGCAAATGTAGTGACTATCGTGATTGCTTTAATTCCAACATAATCTTACTTGGCCATTGAAAACAAAATTCACGGGGAAAATACTACTATAATGACCTAAAAGGGTTTGAGAAAACAAATAGATTATTTCAATACAATGGTGTAAAATAGGAAAACAGATAGAAAAAAATAGATAGAGAGGAAGAGATAAGGAGGAAGAGGGAGAGATAGCGAGAGATATATAGTGAGATATATTGCTATAAAGATAGAGTTATAATGAGATATAAGAGAGGGAGAGGGAGAGAGAAAAATAGAGAGAAGTAGAGAAAGATAAATAGATATGGAGAGGGAGATAGAAATAGAGAGAGAGAGAGGGGAAGGAGAGAGAGATAGGGGAATAGGAAGGGAGCAAGAGAGGGAGAGAAGGGGAGAGATAAAGAGGGAGAGAAAGGGAGAGAGATAGGTAGAGGAGCGAGAAAGAGAAGATAGGGTAGAGGGAGATATATGAAGAAAGGGAGAGAAGAAGAAGGGGAAGAGGGAGAGGGGAGAATATAAATAGAGGGTGATATAGAGAGATAGAGAGGGATAGGAAAATAGATAAAGAGATAGGGAGATATATGTAGAGAAGGATATGGAAAGAAAAAGATAGAGAGATGAGTGAGAGGGAGATCGAGTGAGAAATAAAGATAAAGATATAGAGTAAAAGAGATGGAGGGAGAGATGGAGTGAATAAGATAGAGAATGAAGAAGGGGGAGAGAGGGAAAGGATATATATATGTATAGGAATTGAGATAGAGAAATAGGTGTAGAGAGATACAGATAGAAAGAGATAGAGAGAGGAGTGAGAGAGAGAGAGAAAGAGAGGGGGAGGGAGAGATAGGGAGATAGAGATAGAGGGGAGAAGAGGGATAGAGAAAGAAGGTGATAGAGATAAGTAATAGAGAGGTATAAATAGGTGAAAACATAAAGAGATAGAGATAGAGGTAGGAAATGAGAAAGAGGGAGTGTGTGTATATGAGTGACAGAGAGAGAGATATGGAGAGGGATATATTTACAAATAGATATAGGGAGGTAGAGGGGGGAGAGATAGAGAAAGGAGTGAGAAGTAGAGAGCAATAGAAAGAGGGAGTGATAAGGAGAGAGGGAAAGATAGGGATAGAGATAGATATAACTTGATAAATATAGAAGCGGTGTAAGAAAGATAGATAAACATATAGAGAGGGCGTGATGGAATGAGAGAGATAGAGGGAGACGATGAGAGAGGGGGAGATGGAGATATAAAAAGATAAAGATATGGGGAGTGATATAGAGAGATGTAGAGAGGAATATCTAGACGTGAAAGAGTGAGAGATTTAGGAGGTGATAGAGAAAAGTAGTAGAGAGGGGGTAGAGATAGAGAGATAAAAGATAGCATGAGGAAAAGGAAGTGAATGTATATAATATTTATATTTAATAATATGCATCATATTTCATATTCCTTGAAAACTCGCATTGTGAAAAGCATAACAACTAAAAATGGAAGTATGAATACAACTGAAGGATATATAGAAGATGAATCCAATATTGAAATATTGTTAAGTAAAAATGCAAAGGTTATGCTAACATTGAAATTGTGGCTAGAAGCAAGCCTTGTTCATGGAGCTTTGGGTTCTATCCAAGAAATTGTACATCACTCAGGAATAGACCCCCCACAACCACCAACTTATGTATTGGTGTAATTTGATAGCTATGTATGAAATCCATCTGATAAACAACATCCTTCCACTTTTCTAATCACACCAATTCAGAGAAACAACTCCTTGCAAATACCATTATGATTGGCATGGGCTCTAATGATACACAAATCACAAGGTTTGACTCTTCAAAAATACATAGTTTATATTGGCTCAAAAGAAAGAATAGAGTTAACATTCATGGAAATGTCCCATGTTAGCTCTTTAAATGGCCTATAGATAAAGCCACCATTCACATATGACATATATGAAAAATTAAAGACAGGAAAGAAAATATCAAACAAAAACATAGAAGAAAAAAAGGTTTCAAGCATTGGAATATAAAAAATGTACGTAATACCATATAATGCATTCCAAAGTCACTTATACATTGTACTAAATGTCAAGAACACTGCTTTGGGAGCACTACAAAAACCAGAAGTGAACAAGGAAATGTTTGACAAGCCTTCTATTGAGCCATGTAAAAGAGAAAAAAATGAAGATGCTATATATCTACTGCAATATTGAAAATTCTAGATGGAATGAGGTTGATATGTTCTCACAAGTTGTAGATTAAGCTAACAACCTATACAATTTGGTCTATTTCCTTTCTTTTGTGATTTGGAAAGTTTGATAACTAAACTTATGTGTATCTTTTCGCATAAGAGAGTGAATGATGATGACACTCTTATTGTATATGATAATATAATTCAATGATATTAAATTATGATGCAACTAATGAATATATTATTACACACAATATTAATATTATTTTCATTTTGGAATCCTACAATTGATATCTCTCGACGTTTTCTATATAGACTATGTGATAGGATAGATATGCTAGTTAATTTCTTCTTTTAAAAAAGGTAACAATGTTTTTTAAATAAGGAGCAACAAATTTTATAAATCATACAGAGCGGAAATTTTTCAAAAGCATGCACAAAGGGAAGGGGGAAATTTTTAAAATCATCTACAAATGGATTTTTTTTCCTCCGTCAAGTTTGTCACTTTTATCTCCCGTCTAGGTGGGCACCGCACTATACCATCCCATCATGTTATGTATGTTGCTATGTATGTTTTTATGCATGTTTTTATATGTAAATAGGTACGTTTTGTATACACTTTAGTCGCATCCCTAATATATACAATTACTGGCTGCGCTCCCCTAAACGAACAATTAATGACATTAATTTCATAAAAATGGGAGCTTTTATGCTCACAAACAAGCGATTAATGACATTAATTTCATAAATGTTAGAGCTTTTATGCTCAAAAATGTATGCAGATGTTCTCTCTCCATCGATTGTACCTAATAAAGCATAGAGATAGTACCTAATAAAGCATCTAGGTATTGTGTCATTAGGGATCGATGTAGTTTTTTGGTGTGTGTGTAGGGTGGCATTGCCTATGTCCTTACGATCTATGGCTTAAGCATTCACTGTGGTGACATGGGAAATGAAAGCTAGTTGATGATGGATATGTGTCCTTTTTCCTTTGAGTTCAGCCACAAACAACAATGTACTGAAATAAGTGCCATTTTTAAGTCTGATGTGACCTGTCGTCTCAATCGTTTCATTTCTAACTTGAGTTAACTTTTCAAACTTCACCCACATCAGCATTTATGAACACTAATAAATCATGAAATTCAATGGTGCATTATTGTAATGCTTTTCTTTAGTTGATGAAAAATCCAATTTAAAGAAACGATTATCATGACTCTAGTAGGCCATTGCTTACTGCACTCAAGTTAATGGCTCATAAAAGAAAGGTTCTAAACGATTTACCAGACTGCTTACTACGCTTGATACTCAATAAAATTCCTTTGAAGGAGGAAGTATGTTGTTCTATCCTCTCTAAAAGATGGAAATTGCTTTTGAGATTCTTACCTAAACTAAGTATTTCATAGGATATCTTTAGTTTATCAGACGAGCAAGTGAAAATCCAAAACATAATTGATAGTATTCTTATGTTACATTATGTACCCCTTGAGGTTTTCCAATTGCATAGCATCATCAACTTCCTCACTCCAAGTGCCAAGCTTAATGAGTGGATTCACTTTGTTGCTTTGAAAGATGCGAGAGCAATAAGTATCAAAGCAAGCTTTTTACTTCTTACACTGGATGAGGTTTCGACTTTTGTTTTTTCTTGCGGCAAGCTCAAATATTTGGCTCTTACAAAATTTCGTCTGAAAAACGTGCTTGTCGTCTATGGTGGCTTCGCTTGCCTCACAAAACTCAATTTTCACAACATGAAGTTGAATGAAAATACCTTTGAGATAATGCTTTAATTATGTCCAGTTCTAGAAATATTAGTCAGTCATAATTGCTCTGGAATTTGGAGATTGAAAATATGCTCAGTTAGTCTTCTTTTTCTTATTCTTGATTTTGCATCCTCATCAATGGAAGCAGTAATAGTAAATTTCCCATGTTTGGTGAGCCTTACAATTAAAACCTTGTATGATGTGGGAAAGATGGAATTTGACTTGAAATCATTGAGGAAAATGACACTTTTAAATGGGATTTACGAGAGCGATGTGAGCTACCTACACAGATTTCTAAATTTAAAGCATATTTGCATCAACAACGCTATGTATCTTGCACAAGTAAGTTGATTCTCTAATAATAGTATATTTTATTGAAAATTCTAATCCTTAGGCTGTGGAGGTATCCTAATTAGCAATGCACTCTTTCTCTAAGTAAATGTTGATGATTAGAAAGCCCAACCTGGAAGACAACACAAACCACAGTTCAAAAATTATACAAATTTTTATTTGTCAAAATATAAACATTGCAAGAAGAGTACAATCATAATTTGCATACAATAATAATAGAAGCTTTAAAGGTAATCTTCCCATTTTCATTACAGTGTGAAGTTAATAATTTCCATAAGGATGTAGATTATTTAGATCCCAGGAAAAGGACTTAGATTCTAGCTTTCATAGGATGAGGTTTTATTCTAACTTTTGGATGATGTATCTTATAAATCTTTCATCTTTTGATATACATATAAAATAGGTTGTATTTTTCAGAGCGATATTGAAAAAATTAAACAAGTGACAAGACTAAAGTTATAGAAAAACACTTAAAGCGCTTTTGTAAAGAATAATGTAACAAATTTCCATGAGTCTGCATACAAGTGGAGAATGGCAAGCCTCATTGGAAATAGGAATTCATAAATTTTTAACATATCAAATGATCTTTGCCATGAAAAAAACTCTGATATGACATTAGACATGACTCCCAATGAAATTATTTGATTGTTTCATGGATCCAAACCAATAATTATTCACAAAACCAAAATATACATGTCTAGCTAAGGTTCCTAGTGATATTTATAATTACAAAAAAAATGATTCATTGGGAGAAGAATGTGATTGTTACTTCAATTTCATCACAATCTTGCGTGGACATTTCAAGGGAAGATTCCCAACAAGAGACTGCTATAATTAGTTGAATTTCACAAGGCACAAACTACCATGATTACTTAAATTTCAGCATTATCTTGCCAAGCAATTCAAGGGAGAGACTCACAGAGTAGTGAAAACTAAATTACATCATTCAACATCATCTTTCCTAGACATTCAGAGATCACAAACAAGATTCAAAAGGTAGAGACTAATATCATTACTTCAATTTCGATATAATCTAGCCTAGATATAAAGGAAAGATTCACAAGTCATGGAATGCTATGTTTAATTTAATTTAAGCCTAATCTTGTTTGGAGATTCAAAGGAAAATTCACAAGACATAGACTGCTCTACCTACTTAACTTTACATATTCTTGCTTGAAAAATTACAGTTAGTGTGATTTCCCTAATAGTATGGTTTATTCAAGCAAAAGTTAATAGAAAATCTATGATGACCATATTGCAATATTCCTTTGTGATTAAAAAAGAAATTGATTCATAAATAAAATACTGGTATCATTAAATCAATTTCATCATAACATTGCACGGACATGGGAGGGTAAACTTCAAAAACCAACGACCACTGTAGTCACTCTAATTTCAAGTTTCAAGATTATCTTGCTTGGAGTCTGGACATTAGAAAACGAAACTGAAAATGTAGTGATGACCATGATTCTTTAATTCTAGCATAATCTTAGTTGGCCATTGAAGACAAAATTCATGGGGGAAAAAATACTGTAATGACATAAAAGGGTTTGAGAAAATAAATAGATTATTTTAATACAATGGTGTAAAATAGGATAATAGATAGAGAACGATAAATAGAGAGGAAGAGATAAGGAGTAAGAGTGAGAGATAGCAAGAGACATATGGTGAGATAGATTGATATAAAGATAGAGTTATAAGGAGATATATATAGAGAGAGAGGGAGAGAGAAAAATAGAGAAAAATAGAGAGAATTAGATAAAGACAAATATATATGGAGAGGGAGATAGAAATAGAGAGAGAAGGGGGGGATAGGGAGATATATGGGAATAGGGAGGGAGCAAGAGAGGGAGAGAGAGAAGATAGGGAAGATGGAGATATATGTAGAGAGGGAGAGAAGAAGAGGGGGAAGAGGGAGAGGGAGATATATAAATAGAGGGTGATATAGAGAGATAGAGAGGGATAGGAAAATAGATAAAGAGATAGAGAGATATATGTAGAGAAGGATATGGAAAGAAAGAGATAGAGAAATGAGTGAGAGGGAGATAGAGTGAGAAATAAAGATAAAGATATAGAGTAGAAGAGATGGAGGGAGAGATGGAGTGAATAAGATAGAGAATGAAGAAGGGGGAGAGAGAGAAAGGATATATATGTATAGGGATAGAGATAGAGAAATAGATGTAGAGAGATACAGATAGAAAGAGATAGAGAGAGGAGTGAGAGAGAGAGAAAGAGAGGGGGGAGAGATAGGGAGATAGACATAGAGGGGAGAAGAAAGAGAGAGAGAAAGAAGGTGATAGAGATAAGTAATAGAGAGGTATAGATAGGTGAAAACATAAAGAGATATACATAGAGGTAGGGAAGGAGAAAGAGGGAGTGTGTGTATATGAGGGAGAGAGAGATATATGGAGAGGGGTATATATTTACAAATAGATAGAGAGGGAGGGAGAGGGGAGAGAGAAATAGAGAGAGGAGAGAGAAGTAGAGAGAAATAGAAAGAGGGAGTGATAAGGAAAGAGGGAGAGATAGGGATAGAGATAGATATAACTTGAGAAATATAGAAGCGGTGTAACAAAGATAGATAAACTTATAGAGAGGGCGTGATGGAATGAGAGAGAAATAGGGAGAGGGAGAACCAGATATATAAAGAGGGAGATGATGAGAGAGGGGGAGATGGAGAGATAAAAAGATAAAGATATAGGAATTGATATAGAGAGAGGTAGAGAGGAATATCTAGAGGGGCAAGAATGAGAGATTTAGGGGGTGATAGAGAAAAGTAGTAGAGAGGGGGTAGAGGTAGAGAGATAAAGATAGGGTGGGAGGAAAAGGAAGTGAATGCATATAATATTTATATTTAATAATATGCATCATATTTTAGAATCCTTGAAAAATCCAATTGTGTGAAGCATAACAACTAAAAATTGAAGTACGAATACAATTGAAGGATAAAAAAAGATGAATCCAATATTGAAATATTGTTAAGAAAAAATGAAAAATTTATGCTAACATCAAACATGTGGATAGAAGCAAGCCTTGTTAATGGAGCTTTGGGTTTTGTCCAAGAAATTGTATATCGCTCAGGAATAGATCCCTCGCAACCACCAACTTATGTATTGGTACAATTTGATAGCTACACATGAAATCCATCTGATAAAAAAACATCTTTCGATTGTTCTAATCACACCAATTCAAAGAAACATCTCCCTGCAAATACCATTGTGATTGGCATATGGTCTAATGATACACAAATCGCAAGGTTTGACTCTCAAAAAAGCCACAGTTTATATTGGCTTAAAAGAAAGAATAGAGTTAACATTTGTGGCAATGTACCATGTTATCTCTTTAAATGGCCTATAGATAAAGCCACCATTCACATACGACATATATGAAAAATTAAAGACATGAAAGAAAATATCAAACAGAAAAGCAAATGAAAAAAGGTTTCAAGCCTTGGAATATAAAAAATGTACATAATACCATAGAATGCATTGCAAAGTCAATTATACATTGTACTAAATGTTAAGAAAACTGCTTTGGGGGCACTACAAAAAAATAAAAATAAAAATGCTATATATCTAAAAATAAAAATAACAAGGAAATGTTTGACAAGCCTACCGTTAAGCCATGCAAAAGAGAAAAAAAATAAAAATGCTATATATCTAATGCAATATTGCAAGATTATTATATTGCAGAATTCTAGATGGAATGAGGTTGATATGTTCTCACAAGTTGTAGATTAAGCTAACAACCTATACAATTTGGTCTATTTCCTTCTGTTTGTGATTTGGAAAGTTTGATAACTGAACTTATGTGTATCTTTTCACATAAGAGAGTGAATGATGATGACACTCTTATTGTATATGATAATATAATTCATTGATATTAAATTATGATGCAACTAATTAAAATATTATTACACCCAATATTAATATTATTTTCATTTTGGATTCCTACAATTGATATCTCTCGATGTTTTCTATATAGACTATGTGATAGGATAGATATGCTAGTTAATTTCTTCTTTTAAAAAAGGTAACATTGTTTTTTAAATAAGGAGCAACAAATTTTATAAATCAATAGAGAGTGGAAATTTTTCAAAAGCATGCACAAACGAAAGGGGGCAATTTTTAAAATCATCTACAAATGGTTTTTGTTTCCTTTGTCAAGTCTGCCGCTTTTATCTCCCGTATGGACGGGCACCGCACTACACCATCCCATCATGTTATGTATGTTGCTATGTATGTTTTTTGCATGTTTTTATATGTACATAGGTATGTTTTGTCTACACTTTAGTTGTGTCCCTAATGTATACAATTACTGGATTCTCTCCCCTAAACAAACAATTAATGACATTAATTTCATAAACATGGGAGCTTTTATGCTAAAAAAAAAAGCAATTAATGACATTAATTTCATAAACATTAGAGATTTTATGCTAAAAAATGTATGCATATGTTCTCTCTCCTGTGATGGTACCTAATAAAGCATCTAGGTGGTGTGTCATTAGGGATCGATGTAGTTTTTTGGTGTGTGTGCAGGGTGGCATTTCCTATGTCCTTACAATCTATGCCTTAAGCAGTCATAGTAGTGGCAGGGGAAATGAAAGTTGGTTGATAATGGCTATGCGTCCTTTGTCCTTTAAGTTGAGCCACAAACGACAATGTACTAAAATAAGTGTCATTTTAAAGTCTGATACGACCTATTGTCTCAATCATTTGATTTCTAGCCTTAGTTAACTTTTCAAACTTCACCCATATCATCATTTATGAACACTAATAAATCATGAAATTCAATGGTGCGTTGTTGTAATGCTCTTCTTTAGTTTTAGAAAAATCCCATATAAAGCAACTACTATCATGACTCTAGCAGGCCATTGCTTACTGCACTCAAGGTAATGGCTCGTAAAAGAAAGGTTCTAAATGATTTACCAGACTACTTACTATGCCTGATACTTAGTAAAATTCCTTTGAAGGAGGCAGTATGTTGTTCTGTCCTCTCTAAAAGATGAAAATTTCTTTGGAGATTCTTACCTAAACTAAGTATTTCAGATGATATCTTTAGTTTATAAAGCGAGCCAGTGAAAATCCAAAACATAATTGACAGTATTCTTATGTTGCATTCTCTACCCCTTTAGGTTTTCCAATTACACAACATAATGAACTTCCTGACTCCAAGGGCCAAGGTTAATGAGCAGATTCACCTTGCTACTTTGAAAGATGTGAGAGTGATAAGTATCAAAGCAAGCTTACATTGGATGAAGTTCCAACTTCTGTTTTTTTATTGCAGCAAGCTCAGATATTTGGCTCTTACAAACTTTCGTTTGAAAAATGTGCCTGTCACCTGTGGTGGCTTCACTTGCCTCACAACACTCAACTTTCACAACATGAAGTTGAATGAAAAGACCTTTGAGCTAATGTTGAAATTATGTCCAGTTCTGGAAATTTTAGTCGTTCATAATTGCTATGGAATTTGGAGATTGAAAATATGCTCAATTAGTCTTCTTTTTCTTAATATTGATTTTGCATCCTCATCAATGGAAGCAGTAATAGTAAATTGCCCACGTTTGGTGAGCCTTACAACTAAAACCCTGTATGATGTGGGAAAGATGGAATTTGAGTTGAAATCAATGAGGAAAATGACACTTTTAAATGGGATTTACGAGACCGATGTGAGCTACCTACAAAAATTTCTTAATTTAAAGTAGATTTGCATTGACAACACTATGTATCCTACACGGGTAAGTTGATTTTCTAATAATAGTATATTTTATTGCAAATTCTAATCATCGGGTTGTGGAGGTATCCTAATTAGCAATGCACTATTTCTCTATGAGTGTAAATGTTGTTGATTAGAAAGCATAACTTGGATGACAACACAAACCATAGTTCAAAATTATACAAAGTTCTATTTGTCGAAATATAAATATTGCAAAAAGAGTACAATCATAATTTTCACACAATAATAATAGAAGCTTTAAAGATTATCTTCCCATGTTCATTATAGTGAGAAGTTAATAATTTCCATAAGGATGTAGATTCTTTAAATCCTGGGAAAAGGACTTAGATTCTAGCTTTCATAGGATGAGCTTTTATTCTAACATTTGGCTGATGTATCTTAAAAATATTTTTTCTTTTGATATACATATAAAATAAGTTGCATTTTTATGAGTGATATTGAAAAAATTAAACAAGTGACAAGAATGGCAAGCCTCCTTCGAAATAGGAATTCACAAATTTTAACATATCTAATGATCTCTGCCATGAACCAAACCCCGATTTGACATTAGACATGACTCCCAACTAAATTATTTGGCAGTTTCATGGCTTTCAACCAGTAATTTTTTCACAATACCAAAACATACATGTCTAGCTAAGGTTCCTAGTGATATTTATAATTACAAAAAAAAATGATTCATTGGCAGAAGAATGTGGTTGCTACTTCAATTTCATCACAATCTTGCTTGGAAATTTAAAGAGAAGATTCCCAACAAGTGACTACTATAATTAGTTGAATTTCACAACAAAAAAACTACCATGATTACTTAAATTTCAACATCATATTTCTAGAACATTCAAGGGAGAGATTCATAGAGCAGAGACAACAAAATTGCATCCTTCAACATCATCTCACTTCGACATTTAGAGATTACAGACAAGATTCACAAGGAAGATACTAATATCATTACTTGAATTTTGATATAATCTATCCTAGATATAAAGGAAATATTCACAAGCCATGAAATGCTATGATTAATTTAATTTAAGCCTAATTTCTTGTTTGGAGATTCAAAGGAAAATTCACAAGACATAGATTGCTCTACCTACTTATCTCTGCATATTCTTACATGAAAAATTATAGTTAGTGTGATTTCCCTATTAGTATGCTTTATTCCAGGAAAAGTTAATTAAATATCTATGATGATTGTATTGCAATATTCCTTTGTGATTAAAAAATCATTTGATTCATAAATCAAAGAATTCTATCATTAAAGCAATTTCATCACAACATTGCACGAACATGTGAGGGTAAACTTCACAAACCAGTGACCACTGTAGTCACTCTAATTTCAAGTTTCAAGATTATCTTGCTTGGAGTCTAGAGATTAGAAAATGAAATTGAAAATGTAGTGACTACCATGATTGATTTAATTCCAGCATAATATTACTTGTCCATTGAAGATGAAATTCATGGGGCAAAGATTACTATAATGACCTAAAAAGGTTTGAGAAAATAAATAGATTATTTCAATACAATGGTGTAAAATAGGATAACAGATAGAGAACAATAAATAGAGATGAAGAGATAAGGAGGAAGAGGGAGAGATAGTGAGAGATAATTGGTGAGATAGATTGATATAAAGATAGTATTATAAGGAGATATAGAGATAGGGGGAGGGAGCGAGAAAAATAGAGAAAAATAGAGAAAAGTAGAGAAAGACAAATAGATATGGAGAGGGAGATATAAATATAAAGAGAGAGAGGGGGAGAGAGAGAGATATGGGAATAGGGAGGGAGGAAGAGAGGGAGAGATGGGGAGAGATAAAGAGGGAGAGAAAGGGACAAATATAGGTAGTGAAGGGAGAGAGAGAAGATAGGGAAGATGGAGATATATGTAGAGAGGGAGAGAAAAAGATGGGGAAGAGGGAGAGGGAGAGATATAAATAGAAGGTGATATAGAGAGATAGAGAGGGATAGGAAAATAGATAAAGAGATGTGGAGATAGATAGATAGGGAGATATATGTAGAGAAGGATATGGAAAGAAAGAGATAGAGAGATGAGTGAGAGGGAGATCAAGTGATAAATAAAGATAAAGATATAGAGTAGAAGAGATGGAGGGAGAGATGGAGTGAATAAGATAGAGAATGAAGAAGGGGGAGAGAGGGAAATGATATATATGTATAGGGATAGAGATAGAGAAAGAGATAGAGAGAGGAATGAGAGAGAGAAAGAGAGGGGGAGGGAGAGATAAGGAGATAGAGATAGAGGGGAGAGGAGAGAGAGAAAGAAGGTGATAGAGATAAGTAATAGAGAGGTATAGATAGGTAAAAACATAAAGAGATAGAGATAGAGGTAGGGAAGGAGAAGGAGGGAGTGTGTGTATATGAGTGAAAGAGAGATATAGAGAGGGATATATATTTATAAATAGATAGAGAGGGAGGGAGAAGGGGAGAGAAATAGAGAGAAGAGAGAGAAGTGGAAAGAGGGAGTGATAAGGAGAGAGGGAGAGATAGGGATAAAGATAGATATAACTTGAGAAATATAGAAGTTGTGTGAGAAAGATATATAAACATATAGAGAGGGCATGATGGAATGAGAGAGAAAGAGGGAGAGGGAGAACTAGAGATAGAAAGATGGGGACAATGAGAGAGGGGCAGATGGAGAGATAAAAAGATAAAGATATAGGAAGTGATATAGAGAGAGGTAGAGAGGAATATCTAGAGGGGAAAAAGTGAGAGATTCAAGGGGTGATAGAGAAAAGTAGTAGAGAGGGGGTAGAGGTAGAGAGATAAAGATAGGGTGGGAGGAAAATGAAGTGAATGTATATAATATTTATATTTAATAATATGCATCATATTTTATACTCCTTGAAAAATCCAATTGTGTGAAGCATAACAACTAAAAATGGAAGTATGAATACAACTGAAGGATATACAAAAGATGAATCCAATATTCAAATATTGTTAAGAAAAAATTCAAAAGTATTGCTAACATCAAACTTGTGGATAGAAGCAAGCCTTGTTAGTGGAGCTTTGGGTTTTGTTCAAGAAATTGTATATCAGTCAAGAACAGACCCCCTGCAACCACCAACTTATGTGTTCTCGCAATTTGATAGCTACGCATGAAATCCATCTATTAAACAACATCATTCCACTATTCTAATCACACCAATTCAGAGAAACAACTCCTTGCATATACCATTGTGATTGGCATGGGCTCTAACGATACACAAATCGCAAGGTTTGACTCTCCAAAAAGCCACAATTTATATTGGCTCAAAAGAAAGAATAGAGTTAACATTTGTGGAAATGTCCCGTGTTAGCTGTTTAAATGGCTTACAAATAAAGCCACCATTCAAATACGACATATATGAAAAAATAAAGACAAGAAAGTAAATATCAAGAAAAAAAGTAGAAGAAAAAAGGTTTCAAGCCTTGGAATATATCAAATGTAAGTAATACCACATAATGCATTCGAAAGTCACTTATACATTGTACTAAATGTCAAGAACACTGTTTTGGGGGCACTACAATAACCAGATCTTAACAAGGAAATGTTTGACAAGCCTACCATTGAGCCATGCAAAAGAGAAAAAATTGAAGATGCTATATATCTACTATAATATTACAAGATTATTATATTGTAAAATTCTAGATGGAATGAGGTTGATATGTTCTCACAAGTTGTAGATTAAGTGAGCAACCTGCACGATTTGGTCTATTTCCTTTCGTTTGTGATTTGGAACGTTTGATAACTGAACTTATGTGTATCTTTTCACATAAGAGAGTGAATGCTGATGACACTCTTATTGTATATGATAATATAATTTAGTGATATTAAATTATGATGCAACTAATGAAAATATTATTATACACAGTATTAATATTATTGTCATTTTTTATTCCTACAATTGATATCTTTTGACGTTTTCTATATAGACTATGTGATAGGATAGATATGCTAGTATATACTGTGTCACGTCATCATTTTTAAAATTGATATAAGTTTTGATTTAAAATTGAAAACTAATATATTGATTTAAAAATTGAAATCAGATTTCAAATTAGATTTAAAATGTTAAAATAAATTTGTTCACACATTTTAAATAAAAAATACAATTCAAATTCATCATCATTAAATTTTAGATATAAAATGATTAAAACAATTACTTTAACTTTAAAATATTTTTTATATCATTTTTTACAATATTATTTTTATATTTAAAATATAAAGCTTGTGAGACCACTAAAGCATATTTACAAGCACACGAAAAATGACTATTGGAACAAATGCTACAATGTGACCACATTAAATGGTAAGAAGATGTGATAGTAGTGACAAAGTACATTGCATTAAAGAATGACAAAAGAAAGCCATGACTATTACCAAATCAAACTAATGTAATGGGATATAGTTCAATATGAACAAAAAACTCAAAGACCAATTTATAGAACAAATAAAAGTTGTGATAGTATCAAAAATATTATTGATGAACATGCATAAATACAACTTAATATAAGCTAAAATCCATTTACCAATCATAATAAAATAATGTCGCACAAATGCAAGCAAATAGGATTATGACCACAAAGTTCAATATGACAATGTGACAAAGCCAAGAAAATAAAGTGTGGTAAGTCACAATAAAGTGTGACACTGAGAAAATTGCACAATATGATAGGAGAGATGCCAAGAAATCCATATAACTTAACAATAATTTAGAGAATGGGTCCCCAATTATAAAAATAGGGGTGTGTTGTAAACCCAAACAACAATTCCCTTAGTTTATTACTCCCTCGGCTATTGTTTATATCAATATAGAGGTAGGGTTACCATTACAGAGGTAGGGGCACCAATCAATAGATGTGTCACTTCATTGTGTGTTTGATTCACCAAAGATTCATGATAATGGTGAGCATAGTTATGCCTACTAGTTTTTGAACCATGATGGATGGGAAAATAAGCTAGAAAGTAGGGTCTTGATTCATTCCTATGATATATACTATTTAATGTTCCTTCATCTACAACTTTTGCACTCTTAATTATTCTCCTACTATCATCTTCTTGAGATCTTAAATATAGCCTAAATTCTAATGATCTACATTCCTCACAAGGGTTCATGTCAGGTATCCATTCCTTTTATTTTTGTGTTACAAGAAAATACTAGGTTCTACCTTCCTTTCCTTCTACCAATTCTTCTACATAATCTATACAAGTGAGCTTCCACAATTATTTATCTATCCTTACATAACTTTCACATACTCTACATCACCACAACATATCTTGCATTATTCGAGACTTCATAGTTACTATCAATTTTTCACTTTGTAATATAATCATCTTTGCTTCCAATACATTCACATTCTCCCTAACTCACCATATGTAATCTATTATTAGCTCATTAATACTAATTTCAACTTTTTTCCTCTATCAATTACCTAATTATTCTCTTGAATTCTTTCATTCCATTGTTCATCCACTTGTATATACTCCTTTTATTCCATTCATATTTTACTTTTATAAACAATTGCATTGAATATATCAATTTTTATCTACTACCTTTATCAAATCTATATCCTTTGATGTTTGATAATAGCTCTTAATGTCATCTTCCAACATCACTTCCAACTATAAATCTCACAATTCCTAGTTCTTTTTGTATTCTTCCCTACACTTTCTTCATGTTATAATCACTTTCCAACTCAAATATATCTCACTTACACTTATGTTTCATACCTCTACATTTGTAGTATGTATTACAATCTGCCTCTTCTTTCAATCTATCTCTACTCTAGCATATTATTTAAGAACATATATTTTATTTTTCCCTAGTACTTTCTCCTACTCACCCCTTTGACTATATAAATTTCTTATAAACTTGCACATGTTCACATGACATCTAATTATGATAAAAAAAATTCCAAAAAAGAGGAAATATGTTACAAATATTTGATAATATTTGAGAATAATAAGGCACTTCGAGGGATAAAAACTCTAGTAGTCTCCAAGTAGTACAAAAACTGTAATATGGTGATAATAAATTAACAAATAGCTCCTATATATACCATTCTTATACCTTGAATCCCACTTAGGCTGACTTAGACAACATAAATATAACACATAGGATGAACTAAATATCTAAACATGAATAAAATAATGATAAGTTATTGTCAGTGGGTGTCCACTAGATTTCTTTAGTGCTTCACAGGTAGTTAGACAAGGAGATCCCCTATCCCCTTTTTATGTTCATATTAATGGTTGAGGCACTAAGTAGATATATTTCAATGATACACCATAATGAAAAGTGGAAAGGAATTGTGATTCCAAGAATGTAGTATATCAGTGACACATTCCCTAAGCCCTCTTTGTGGATGACACCCTCCTCTTTGGAAGACCCTCCATTTCAAAAGAAAAGATTATCAAGAAGGATTTGGATGATTAATCCTCTATGTTAGGTCAAATGATAAACCCATCCAAGTCAAAAAAATATTTCTAAATACTTCTCCTAACCTCATTGCAATTTTTTTCCAATCCTAGGTTTCAATTTGGCTAGCTTACCTTGTCAATATTTGGGAGTTCTTCTTTGCAAGTGCACACAAATATTCCTTTTGGGAAAAAAGTGATTATAGTGATCAAGAAATGTGTTGCTTCTTGGAAGGGAAAATGGTTGTCAGTAGTAGGAAGATTGGTGTTGATCAAAATAGTACTTGTTGCAGTGCCTAATTATATTATATGTCAATACTAAAGCTTTCAAAAATAGTGCAATAAGATATAGAAAGACTCTAAATAAATTCCTTTAGCAAGAAAATTTGGAAGGAAATCAAAAAGAAAAAAATTCCTCTCATATCTTGGGATAACCTTTGTAAGGAAAAATATCATGGTGGGGTAGGAATTCAAAATCTAGAAGCAAGAAACAAGGCACTAGGAGCCAATATTGCTTGGAGCATGTTTGCAAAGCCTAATGTAAAATGGTGTCGAATAATGTAGGCCAAATATTTAGATTCATCTGGGTTGGAAAGAATCTTCACAATACAAAATCCAATAGTGGCTCCAAAATGTGGAACTTTCTGATTGAATGTAGATATGTTATCACTCCCTACTTGACTTGGTTAATAAAGAATGGTGAAAAGGCTTTTTTTTGGGAAGATTCCTAGAATGGTCACCCTCCATTGGATAATTTTGAGAGCATGCATGAAGTGAAGGTTTTCCTCAAACAAAATTGGGGTCACTTGGTAAAATATTGCATGGAAGTCTCTCCTGACGCATACGATGCAAATATAAAATGACAAGATTTCAATACTTATGATTTTCCTTAGGATCAAAAAATATTGCTTCAGACTCAATTGAGTAAAAGGCTAGTCCTGTTCTTTGCAAATGTTGCCCAACTTGTTTGGGATCCTTTAAGATTAGGAATATACAATGTAAATCAAGGATATGGATCTTTGATAGCCTTGGAGAATTCAAGCAAAGAGAGCTAGATACATAAGTTATGCTGGAATAATGCAACTATCCCCAAAGTAGGAGCTTTTGCATAATAGGAGATTTTGCATGGTTGGTGCTTAACAAGAGAATTTTGACTAGTGAACACCTAAAAAATTAGGCATTGTAGATGCTTTCATGTGTGTACTATGTGGTAAATGTGTTGAGACAATGTATCACCTTCTTGTATAGTGTGATTTTGCTCAAATATGTTGGAAATGGCTTCGAGGCAAACTTGATTGGAAAGCCCCAATTGGAAATACTCTTCTACAAGTCTTGAATAACTAGCCTACACTTTTCAAGTCATCACTATTATCAAATTTTTGGCTTGTTTCTCCCTCATTGTTGATATGAAATATCTGGTGGGAGAGAAATAAAATAAATTCTAGGAAATAAGTCAAATCAATAGTTGAAGTACTCCAAAAGCTAGAATCGCTAATATCAGAGACAATTATGGCGAGGATTTTAAAGCTCCAAGCCTCATGTTGTAACACTATCTTCACATCATGGGATTTCAAAATTTTGGAATCTTGGAAGAGTATTGTGCTACCTACTATAGGTGCCATTCCTAAGTCTAGATTCAATCTTCTTAATAGGTCGTTAGTTCATTGGAAAACCCCCAATCACCTGAACATGGAAACATAATTTTGATGGAGCCTCTCATGGAAACCTCATAGTTTTATGAGCAATATGTGTAACCATAGACCATAAGGGGATAGTTTTGGAAGCCCTTGCTTTAAAATTCCAATTAGTATGAGCAACAAGGAAAAAGCCCATACATTCCTTGTGGGAATTTCTCTAGAAAAGTGGTTCAACATTAGTAAAATTTGGATTGAATGAGACTCCCTAAATTTGATATATGCATGCAAAAAATGGAAATCCTCATAATGGCATTTGAACTATGTATTACAACAGATTTTATCTTACCTTCAGGATCTTGACTTCTTTCATGTTGATCATTGTTATAGGGAAGCAAATCAATTAAAAAATAGTCTTGTGAATCTTTCTTGTGATTATGCAAGTAGAATCTCATTACTCAAGATGGAGGATCTTCATAATCAGAATGGCCAACCCCAATGAAGGGGTGGAACTAACATGTTTTTTTTAGTTTTGTTGGCATGTTTTTTGGTGGATGTTTGTTTCCAAGTTGGGAGCCCAGGCAACCTCATCATTTGATTGTAAACAGTACTAAGTTCAATCATTTCTAATATTTGTATCGGATATGTTTTGTGTAATGTCAGTATTGGAGATTGATAGCACAGTTTGGTTGGTTGGTGGTGTATGGTCCCATTATCAACATACTCTTCATTAATGCAACTCATTATTTTCAATGGGCCTTAATGATTTTGTGGAAAAGTGGAAACCTCACATCATTTGGAATTATGGCAAGTTGCATTCCCTAAGCATGTGGTTTCCTTTTTAAATCTCTCGAATCTCCAACTCTTGGAATTATCGTCTGCTCTTTCCTTTGGTGGAATTTTGTTGGTTTCTCTTGGCAATTTTCATGGAGATTGAACCCCTTAACAGAAGAGTGCTCATTCCAATTCCCAAATTGGAATATTTGGAGATGGGTGTATTTTCATTTGAGATGCTGAAAAAAGTCTTCAATATTGATTGCACTCAATTGGAGGTGGCATTAAGGGTCATCATAGGGGAGAAAATTCTCCAAGGGCACCCGTGATTGCTCTATCCTTCCCAAGTAGCTTCTTTTTTCCTTTCAAATGCTATGGACCTTCTATAGAACTATGGCTCCGTTACACAGTTGGTAGTAGATTACGTGCATGATAAGTATTTTATAGGTCATTCGGGTAAAAGTATAAAACTATGTCATACTTTTGGCCAATTAAATAGTTCTCATCAAGCAATTTTTGGTCAAAAGATATTCAGCCGAATAGGTTTCAGCTTAAACCAAAATGGCATCGACGTGACACATAATTATTGATCAAAAATGTTTCTATAGGAACCTATATGATCAAATACCTTCCAACCGAAAATTGTTCAACCAAAATTCACAAACATAAATTTTTAAAAATTGGGGCTTGACCATTTCTCTCGAAGCACTATTCAAGAAAAACCATATTGAGCAAAGAAATTTTGAATGAAGTCCAAGCATGCACCTAAGGAACACAAAATTGTTAATGTTATTATCCTTATCAATTTTTTTCATTTGATCTTATAAAATTTTAAATTTTTGATTTCAGACTTTCATTTTTCTCAAATATATTTCTAAATGAGTTTTTATAAATTTTTAATTTTTGATTTAGACTTTCATTTTTTTAAAAGAAGTTTTTTGATAAAATGAGGGAAATTTAGATAATCATATCAAATGTTTATTTATAATTGGTTTATTTGAACATATCAAATTGGAATCAAGACAATAACCTTAATGGAATAAACTTTGCATAACATGAAATAATAGGTCCAGTTCTAGTAAAAGTAACTTTTCTAGAGGTAATCATGGAGTTAAAAGAGGTATTTGAATGCTTCAAGGTGGTAGAACTCTTCATGTCTTTAGAAATATGGGTAATATATAGAAACAAACAAACTTGAATCCATGTAGATGATCAAAATTCTAACTTTAGACTACTCAACCTTGCCACTTTGGGGTCTAAGGTTAAGTAATTGTTTGTAAGAAATCCACACGACTATAGGAGGATAAAAGATGTTGGCATACCTCAATGCCCCTTCATCCCATAACATTTCTATCTCACAAACTTATAAATTTCTTGTACATGTTTGCATGAACTTCTTACATGCATTCCAAATATGTAACCCCATGATTTTTATGTCATGGATGTATAAACTCACTTTGTAACATTACATTCTACAATATTCTCACTACTTCAATGTCCCATGACTTGAAAATTTCTTATAGAGGCAACCTTATGATCATTTTTTACATGTATTGCATTATTATTCATGTATCATGTCATTCCACAAGAGCTATATTTGGTGACTACAAAATTTCATATGCATATATGCATATCACTTGAAACTTTCTACCCTCCTTTTAAACCCCTTAACCCCATAAGAGTTGTATTTGATAGGCTGGAAATACTTATGTGCATCTCTTTATATCTTAGGTTATAAATTTTATCCTTGTCTCTCATTCATATAATGCCAAAATAAATTGTGTTCCCCAAGATTGTAATCCTCTCACATGTGATTGTATTTAAATGTTGTGCATATTTAATGAGTGCATCTAGATCTCTTACCCCCACATTAGTTTATATTATAGACTTCATACACTCACTTGCATATTTCTCATTTCTAATTTGAGTTTGTGACCACATGACACTCATATTTTTTGGACTTATGGATATCCATGTTGCAATGTTCAATGCACTTGGTTTGCATTCCTTCCAACCTTACAAATGTATGATCTACACTTATTCTATATGGTCTACCCATTTTTTTAACTTGGTAGAACCTAATTTCACACCTGGCACTCTATATTTATCATGACATTCAAAATATTGACTCCATTAGGTTCATGGATGTCATAAAAAATCCTACGAGGATGTGACTAGGATTATTTTTTCTTAAAGTAAACTACTATTAGTGTGAAAGGTGAATGTTTCCTAACTAGCATATATTTCTTATTTAGTTATCCACTTAGGTCTTCTTTACACATTATTAACTTTAATTAGCGACATTTTGAATTTATACTTTATTGGTTTTATTATTAGTCTCTTGGGTGAACTATATCCCTTTATATCACTATACAAGGTCTTAATCTATCTTTGGCATATGCTCAGAACTCTAATGCATCAAGGAATAAGATCATGAGACTCAACTTATCAGATTGTACAAAACAAAACTTAAGACCTCAATTATTTTTCCTATTATTTATGTTGGGCCACTATAGCCAAACAATTGAAGGAGTTGGATTAACTTGATAAAAAGTGATAACTACTTTGGTGAACAATATCATTCAAAATTCTCCTACAAGGACAGAGTGGCAAGAATTGACACAACTTATGAATAAGTACCATAAATAATATCTATAGTATACCATTAATATTGGATAGATTGATGACTATGGAAATAATATCATCCCATTCTTGTTTAAAGTATAGACTTGGGTGGAAGAAAATTCTATTTAACTTACCTATGATAGCCTTTGTTTGAAGAATACATGAAATAATTTATCCTTCAAATTTCTTTGGAATGTCTCTTACAACATTTGTAAATATCATGTTGAAAACATGGACCACATTATGCTCATCTATCAAGATATGAATGAGTGTATTAGTTAATGAATACACATCCATCCACTTACCAAACTAATCCATGAGTTCTACTTTGAGCTCTCTCCATGAGGGAATTATTTAAAAAAAAAAATTAGAGAACCAATCCCTCGCGTATTTCTTTATGGACTTCATAAATAACCTCATGACAAAATCTTCATCTTCAATTTCATAATCTCACATTAAATGATTGAATTATTGAAGGCGTCTATTTACTGAATTAGAGCTAATACCACTCAACTTTGTTAGGCAGTCTCTAGCTCTATTTAGAATAATATTTTGATAATTTATATTACCTCTAAGTTCAAGCAGTTTGTATCTTCCAATAGAATGGTATTCTTTGAGGACATGAATTATGTTATTTTACATCACACATGTATTGTGAAATTTGAATACACATGAGGAAATCTAGTGTAACCCTCAATTTTTTGATCTAAAATTGGGATTAAAATAATCTTTTAAAGTAATTTTAAAATTTACTTCACAATATTTTTATGATTACTTCATACAATGCCTTATCCCTCTATATTCTTAGGCCTACCTATTATTAAATTTTAATATATGGGGGAGCAATTTGGAGTGATGAAAAGGAGCATGGGAAAACTAGGTAGACATAGAGTTTCCCTTGAATGAGTAGTAGAAATTTGATTTAGTATTTTATGAGAAAAAAAAAATATGGGAAAGGGGTTATGTTATTAAAGAAAGAGACAATTTAGGATTTGATACAAACAATGCATCTTGAGATTTTTTGAAAGAAAATTTATGTCAAAGAACAAATTGACCATAAGATATTGGAATCAAATAGTTCATTGAGGCTAATAGAGGTATGTATATACCTATCCAAGATCATATATTTAATGAGAAATTCAGGTAGCTAAAGGAATTATTCATAATTGTAATATAAATCAATAGAAAATGAAGAATGGGAGGTTTGGAAAAAATGATTTTAAAAACCATTATTTAGGACACTAGTTTGAAAAATTTGTAGGTTATCCTATTAGGGATCACATACCTCATATTCAATTAGAACAATGATTATGTTGAGGGCATGATATATTTTATCAAAAAAATTGTGTTAATTACATTAAATAAAATTCTTCCACATTTTCTTAACCTAATCTTTGAGTCTAGGGTTTGGCATCAATCGATTTATGTTGAAGACCCATACCCATTGTTTTCAAATGTGAGTCCTAAATGGTCATATAAACAAGAATTTTTCCTATTCAAACAAGTTGAGACAAAATAATATGAGTGAAGAAATTATTCCAAATTTAAAATAATCCCATTGAATATTATGGAAAAACAATCTAATTTATCTAGCCTAGAAAAGTGTAAAGATCCTACTATTAAAGATATAGCTACAAATAAGTTCATAATAAGTTATTTTGAAAGTTTCTATTTTTAAAGTTCTCATCCTCCAAGTGCTCAATGAAATCCCCTTTCTTAAATAATTTCTATTAATAATTTTTTTCATCTTTTATCTTTGAAAACTTTTAAACCATCCATCAACATACATGCTATCTCTAGGCTATGTAATCCTCATAAATATCCATTAAGAGCCATATTAGAGTCACCCTACCCCCCTTCTAGGCATTGGAAAATTATATAAAAAGTATAAAGTCATGGCCTTTGCATTGACCTAAAAGGTGTAGATCTTGGTCCCCCAAAATACTTTGTTGAAATATCAATTTTATTCTTGTTGATGATCTCATATTTAATTATCTTATGGAGGACATGTATGCCATTATATGAAAGTATAAATTTTTCTTCATTATTTTACTTGAATACAAACAATACTTATTGTAAAGAATTTTAGAAGTTACATTCCAAACAATGTATTTAATTTTAATTTCATGTAAATAATTGTATTATAAATTTTATATTATTGAACAATTTCATATATGAATCTTGATTTTTTGTAATATGATGATTGAATGTATGAATTTAAATTGAACTTGATTAAATTATTTAGGTTTTAAGGTTCAAATTGTATCTTAAAAATGAAATAGTTTTGAAAGATTAAATCTATGTTTTTTAGCTTTTAATATGTGTAGATCTCTATTTATATACATATGGCTGATCAAACTTTTCATCTAGATGATCATGCTTCTCATCATTATAATTATTTTGATGAGGAGGCTCATTCTATGTTTTCTTTATATGATGGCACTAATAGGAGATTATATATGTATTGATATGTTTAGAGTAAACTATAAATAACACCTCAAATCTGTCAAATAGAGACATATTAGTTACTATTAGAGATGAGATTAGACATATAATTGGATTCATTCGATCATACAATATATATGATGAGATTAGCACTGAGTAGTTTTATATGTCCCTTTTTAGGAGTGTTATTGTCTATGAGAAATGGTCATCTATTTCCAAGAGAGTTTCATTAGATAGTGTTCATAGCATGTTCCAATTTTAATAAAGATGAGATAGAGTTAGAGACTATGCAATCACTAGGTGTACAAATGAGCTTGTGGATCCTTTTATATATCATATATGGTTGAAAGCCCATCACAAATGACCTCATAATGATGAGTTGACACTTTCTTTTTGTAAAAAATTATATGTTGAGTTTTGTTTACAGCTAGATGTGGATTACACATCTTTTCCTCAACATGTTGGACATGGGAGAGGGAGGTTTGCTAAAAGACCTCAATTTAGATGAGAAAATTTTCTAGCACCCATTAAAAAGAGGGCATTACTTAGTCCAAAACTTTTGGTTCTTCCAAAAAAAATGGAACTAGCAGTAATAATAGATTCAATAGTCACCCCTACTAGATGTGAGATTTTTGATAGCATCACCACCATTACTACTCAGATTAATTATATATCATTTGATCATGTTATTAGATACTTATTATGTTCACATATTAGCCTTCCTCCCACTAAGGTTACATCCAAAATTTTTGATCCATACATTCGTGATGTTCTTCCATCACCATCAGATGTGGCACAGATGAGTGACGCGGCTTTGTATAATGTCTCCATCAGTGATTTACTAGTAGCATACTATTTTGTTGCAAGTATGAAGGTGTTGTCATTGATTTCAATAGGATTTCTATTGGTTGGTGTTGTTATTGATGTCAAATATGTGTTAAGGAAGTTTGTTACATGATGAAGATGTCGAGGATATTGAGAAAATTATGAAAAAGAGGAGAACAAGTTATTGCAGGTTATGCATGTGTAGTTGAGATATTGAGGAAGTGTTGTGAGTAGATGGAGCTATCTTTTTGTTGTAGTTTATAAAGATGTGTTGGAATGAAGTAATGAGTAGGTATCTGATGTTTCTGGTACTTAGTTTCTAAGTTCTTTTGAGAAAATTTGATAAACAAAGAAAACAGTGTTGTGCAAGTGTTCAAAATGTGCTCTGGGATATGCTCTGTGTTTCTTCTATGTTGATGATATTCCTGTGTGAATTTGATATGTTGTTCAAGGTTGTTTTTCTATATCCAAAATTTGGGCTTCTAGATCATTGGTCAGAGGAAGTTGTGTTCACTAGTATGTGAACTGGTTTTGTAGTGTTGTATAGAGGTGTCTGGGAGAAATTTATTTGCTACACATTTATCCATAGTTTGTTTTTAGGAATTGTTTCTTTGAAGGAGACTTAACCATGTTGTTCTATTGTTTGTGTTAAGAGGATTTGTGGTCAAGTGTATAAGAAGGTTTAGATTGTTTTAAGGAAGTTTGTACTTAATGTAATTTTTTTTTTTCACGGGTAACAACTGACCTAGTGTCTACACTACATTAAAAAATGTTGAAAGTATTAATGAAGGCATGGTTTGGCATGTGAGATTTAATTTGGGTCTCAATTAAGTTTTTTTTTGGTCCCCTTTCATTCCTATCCACTGCAGGAATGTTTAGGTGCCGACCTAATTTGAATTTGTAAGTGTAACATATATATTTCTAACCTTGGAGAAGGTGTTTGAGGTTGAAGTTGATATAAATAAAAGTGGTGATAGTGTGAGATGTAAGAGAGAATCAAGAAAGAGTCAAGATAAATGGGAGATCAATGTGAGTGATGTGTGTGATGTGAATTTGAGCAGAACAGTGCAGAATTCAAAGTGCTGGACTTCTAAAAGCAATGAGCTGAAGGTATCCATAATATTTCAAACAAGGCTGTGGAAGTGTTGGAGCATTTGTGGTGGATTCCCTATTGCATTGATAAGTTTTTCTTCGTATAAAATTTATCTTCTATCTTCTTGTTTTCTTTATGTGGTAGTGAGCCCTAGCTATAAGCCTTTTTGGATAGTTTGTCCTATTTTGGTAGTGATCCCTTGTACTATTTTTGTAATTACCTATATTGTGAGCTAATCCTCCCCATGGTTTTTCCCTCATTTGGTTTTCTACATAAATCTGGCATTCTCTTGTGTATAGTATTTTTATTTTAGTTTTTGTCATATGCATTTCATGGTTAATCACATTAAAAAAATAAGGGTGTAATGATGCAAAAAAGTCCCCTTAACTTGACCTTGATTTAGTGTTGTAATATGCCTAACATATTCACATTAGGTCCTGGGCCCTTGTGAACTTAATGAAAATCAATGGTACCTTGCTTAAGTGTTGTGAAGTGTTGTAACACACTTTCACATTTTTCTAAGGTCTTATTAATGAAATACACCTAATAAACCTCTTTTGTACATTAATCTTGCCTTATTTTAGAGTGTTGTAAAGTGTTGTAACACAATTTCACACTTTTCTAGGATTTTCATTAATAATTGGGCTTTGTTATGCTTTAATTGGCCCTATTTTACATCCACAAGCCTCATTTATGTGTATTTTTGAGGATAATCCTGACAAAACCATTTAAAACATCAAAATCCCGAAAACCCACCTCAAAAAGCTATGGTGGGACTCATTTTCCATTCTGGGTGAATGAGTCACCTTAAGTGGGACCCGTTTGCCCAAGTTGGAAAATGAGTCCCAATTAACTCAAAATCAAAATTAATTTAAATCTTTGGTAGGATTTTATTCTCCTAGATCCAATGTCGGCTTGCAATGTTGTAGTTTCAAGAATTCTTGCATAATTGAGTATAAATACAAGTTCCTTTCATTCAATTTACACCTAGAAAGTTGAATGAGCATTCTTATATAGCAATTTTGCATTCACAAGAGTATTCAAGAGCATTCAAGAGCATTAAGGGAAGATTATCAAGAATTTTAGAGCAACATTCAAGCATCAATTATCATGTCAAAGATTTCATGCATCATATTTGTTATTGTGCTAACAATTGTGGTGTAGGATTTTGTGATTCAAGTAAGTGTTTCATTCAAGATCTATCTCCTTCAAGCAAGATTCAAAGTCTACATCCATTGCAACCATTTCAAGCATATTTTTTGTACCTTATTACTAGGGTTTGGTGAGTTGCAACATCATATCTTGCTCATTCATCATTCTCCATTCGTATTTCATTCTATTTCAAGGATTGATTTCCAACAAGGGGTTTGACCAAGGAAAACCCCTATCCACTAACCCCACAACATTTTCCCCTCTCCTTTGTGTGTGATTTGTAGGTCTAGGTTGTATATTTCTTAAGGAGAAAGATTGGAGAAAAGTTGCAAATCATTTAAAGTTGTCAAAGTTGTCATCAAGCCTTAGAGAACCTTGGAGAAGACCTACATGTTGCAAATCAGAGATTCAAATTCAGAAATCACTCGAGAAGGACATAACAGACAAAGAAGAGTAGGATCAACTTTTGAAGTTGCACAAAATCCCAACTAGACTAATTCACCACTTCTAGCGAATGATTCCTAGTTCCAGTCAATTTTTAGGACTTTGCAGAGTTGGATACCCTTTTATCAGATTTATGTTCTTGTACAGTTTTCCAAAAAACTGGACTGATTTTCCCAACTTGGTGAATGAGTCCAGATCAACTTTAAAGTCAGGTTTTCTAGTGATTCAGACCTCCATTCAAACATCTCTAGTTTCCCAGGTGCACACCTTCCTGTCTTCATTTTTTTGTTTCATTTCATTCACTTTCATAGGTAATTTAGTGTTAGTTTGCATTCAATTAGGGTTTAGTATTGTATCTTGCATTTCATTATCTTTTCCAAGTCTAAAATTGGTGGTGAAACCCTTAATAGTTTGTATTCAACCCCTAGGACAACCCTATTACATGATTTCTCTCTTTTGCATTGAGATATTTAGGGTTACCCTTGAATGAAATTAAAGGTGTGGGTATGCTTTATGACCAAAACCATATGATAGAACCATCCCACAAATTTTTCATTTCATTTTGGTGAACCTGCATTTAGAACATTTCATTTTCTGATTTGGAGATCAATAGCATCCTATATTTAGCTTGCATTAACATTGCATTAGGACTTACATTGGTTAATTTGCATTCTAGGGTTTCCAAATTTTTCTTTAGTGAAAGCTCATATAGCTTACATTTTTGCATCTAATTTCATTTAAAATCATTCAAAATCTAGATTTGAATCTCAGATAAAGACCAGTAAACATAAAAAGCATAAAATTCAATTAAATTTTTTTGAATTTTAAAAAAAAAATCTCTCTTGGGACTCATTCGCTACTTTGGGTGAATCTTGATCCCTTTGCATATTATGCATTGCATTTTCTGGCACATACAATTCAGTTTCTGAATTTCTCTTTTCTGTTATTTCCTTTCTATTTTAGTTTCCAAAATTTATGTTATAAGCATTTCCTTGTTCTTAGCTTACATTACATTTACATTCACATTGCATTTAGTAGCCCTTGTAGGAGCTTTGACCTTGTGAAAAACATAGTTCAAATCTTTGGAAAGCACCTCATCCCAACCACTAGTTTCCCTTTACCAACAAGAAATTTCACAACCCAAGGAGGAACTCAAATTCCTCCTTCCACAACAATGGCCCCAATAGCTACCTATACCAACCCACAAGTCACAACAACAATGCAAAAAAATAGTAATGTGATTCCTTCCTTGGGTATTTCCGCTAATATCCCTAGTTCTTTTGTGGAATCACACATTATATCTCCTACCACTTTACCACCCATAAGTGTTCCATTCACTTGTCCTTTGAATAGATACACCCCCTCACATTTTTCACTTCCATCTCATAACACAAGCAATGGCCTCTGATTAACCAAACATTCCAAACTATTTCATCCCTTCAAAAAAAAATCTCTACCATCAACCAAAATCAAAATGTCCCACCTACATATTATGTCAAAAAGCAGTCCATTATCCTTGGAGAAATTGCAAACATCGATTCCACAAGGAATTGAGGTGCCTAGATTTGACAAATATGAAGGAAAGGGAGATCCTTCTAACCATGTCAATGCTTACACCACCTTATGTAGTGACTTTGTCCTTGATGATAAACTTTTGGCTAAGCTTTTTCCTAGGTCATTGAAAGACACTGCCTTGGAATGGTTTTCTTCTCTACTCAACAACTCAATTCGTTCATTTGATGAACTTGTTGAGGAATTTTTTAATAATTTCCAAGTACACATGACTCCTAAGATGACCTTGGCCGATTTGATGAGATGTAAGCAAAAATAAGAAGAAAATATATCTGACTTTATCTCACGATATCAATCGCTTTATTCCCAAATCGATGTCAAGGTTCTCGACCCTCACCTTCAAAAGATGTTCATAGAAAATTTACAATGTAAGATTCAAGACAAGCTTACCATGATGAAATTTCCATCCTTCATTCACCTGTGTACTGCCCTCCGTGACTATCAAAATTTAGTTAGTAGTCGAGATACAAAGTCCACTTCTAGCTAAACTGAGAAATCCAAGCCCACAAACCAAAGCAATTACCAACCTTTTATAAAACAAAACAAAGGGTTCCTTCAATTCAATCCCCCTCAACAAACAACTCCAAATACCAATAACCAAGTGGCTACTATGAAAACCTCGATACCCTTTAGCTATGGATACCCGAAAATACAATTCACTCCTTTACCTGATACCCTTCATAACACAATGTCCCAACTCTTAGAACAATAAATTATTACCTTGTCTCATTTTAAAACACTCGATCCTAATAAGCCTTTACCCCCCAAGCTTTAGATCAAATTCTTATTGAAATTTCCACCGACAAAATGGGCATGACGTGGAACATTGCAAGCGTCTTAAACATCTTGTGCAAGACCTGATTGATTCTAGTCGTCTTTCTGTTGGAGGTGTTAATGATCAAGGAAATAAATCTATCACCCCTCCTAACTAGAACTTGAAAATATTTACCAACCCCATGCCTAAACACAATATTTCATTTGTCAAAGCTAGTGAAAATACAAAGAATGATGTGATGAATGTTGATACAAATGATGATAACACTGATGCTATTCAACATGATTCTATAGATAATGATCCTATGGATGAAATGGTAAGAGTGATAGACACCATTCCTCGTAAGGGACGAACTAAGAACTCTGTTGACATTACTTTCTCCTCTAAAGATATACTTAAAAATGCACTCAATGGTCCTCTTTACATAGTCGGCCATATCTATGACAATCCCACTAATGGGATACTAATAGATCCTTCCTGTGGTGAGAATGTGATCATTGAGGAATTCTTACTTTTGCATGAACTCTATCAAGACATATATGATAAACCGAAAGCATGGATCAAGACACACAATGGTTTTTCTTTCCCTACAATGGGATCAATCACCTTACCATTGCAAATAGGACCGAAAAAATTAGATGTATCATTCTCCATCATCCTGTAGTCAGACCAATTTCATGTGAAGCTAGGCCATCCATGACTTTGCTCCATGAAAGTTGTCCCTTAGGTTGTGCATAAATGCTTAAAGTTTCCCTTTGACATTGAAGTATTCACCATCCACCATAGTGGCTTTAACCCATTGTCCTCTAAAGGTAGCTTTTCCTTAGATTCCTTTTTTCCTAAGCCTATGGAACCTATAAAACCATGAGAAGACTTATTTTTATTGTCCTATCAAAAGTTCAAGGCAAAGAAGATAGCAGAACTATCCCTCTGAAATGAGTCCCCACCCACCACCAAACCTACCATCCTAGATGAAACCATGCTCGAGCCTAAGGAAATTCCAAAAAACCAAGGCCAACCTAAGATATAACCTTCCCCTACCTCCTACAAAATACCAAAAGACAATGAAAACAACCCCGTCACACCTCCTAGAATAAAATAGGTTTACAAAGTCAAAGAGAAAGTGGTTGAACAACCTCCTGTGGTTCCTTTTGTTCCTCCTCTCAGGGAAGAGAAGCAACCTATGGTTGATCAACTCGCTCCTACACAAATGAAACTTGAAAAAAAATCTAAAGAAATAGATGTACTAGAGAGTGTAGGTGTAGATGTCATGCCATTGCTTGAAGATTACATGAAGAATTAAACAAAGAAAATCAAAATCCAAACTTGACTTAAGCAATGCATGATAACCCTACTTCTGCCCCGAAAAAAATAATCCAATACAACAACCACAACAAGAGTTGAACTCTTCCATGGAAATTATCATTCGACCTCCTATTGTGGTTAACTTGGATGACGATGACAAGTTTTCTAAAATTAATGAAGTTCATAATGAATTGAATACATTGTTTTCCTCTTTCATGAGCTTAGAAGATAAATCTCCTACACAGAGTGTTGAACTTGGTGCTACCCCTAGTTTGGCACTTACTCTTGTCCCTTTGGCTAGTTTCCCGCCTTCAATATACAATGAACATGATTGGGAGGCAGATGACCTACTTTAGGTTGACTCGCTTGTTCCTTATTAGTATTTTGCACTATTTATTTTTCATTTTCTTTTGTGTGATTGCATGTGCGTAATGTGATCCCCCATGATGTTTTGTTTGATGTTCTCTATCTCTTTGTGACATTCCTTTATTTGTACCTTCATTCTTCTCTATGTCGTAAATATTTTATCTTTTTAATTTTTTTTTCTTTTTTTCATTTGTCTTGTGTTTTCCTTTTCGAGATGACGTAAGGCGTCAAGACATATATGTCTCTTCCATGTTGAATAGTGTTGTTGTGTTCCAAAACTTCAGAGACTTAAGATTATAGCATAGAAAATTCATTTATTGACATAAAATAACGTCACATACATTCTCACTTCTAAGAAGAGTCATTAGACATGATTTAGGTGAGTAAATTTGTATCCAACATATATAGAATTTCATCGAATGAAAAGTCAAGATAGTATAAAGCACAATTCACAGTTTAATCAAAGCATGAAAAATAGAAAGGCCGAACAATTGGCACAGTCTGAAAGTTTTGCAATTTAAATAAAACAGTAATAGAGGCCTGGTGTCTTTTGCTAAAAACAACATGTTTTTCCCCAAATTCTAGACCATTTCCTCTCAACAGAGAAAGTATATATAGCAGGAAAACTCCCACCGCTTTGGAGAACAACAACAGAAAAGATCTCACAATCTTCATGCAATGATGCCTGAAATAGAATATACCCAAGGTCGTTATAACAACATTGGGCCGGAACACAGCATCCAGTCATCCTAGGCACAGGTGCATCCTCCGTAATGATGGCGGTGGTCCCATCCAGGCCCGATCAGACAAGTGTCATCCATTGTTGCGAATGATTATGACAAGCAACATCCAATAGCATTATTTCGTTCAACCAGCCTATCGCCCGCATAACAGATCAACCACTAGGCACGTGGCAGTCTTTCACTGCCTACATGAACCCTTCTCCCATCGCTGTCGAGGATTTGCAAAAATGCAACATGTGTCGAATGGGCTGAGAACCTTAACACAGCGGAGGGAATGCTCTATCAGCCAGGCGCAAAAGACGCGTGGCAACATTTCACTGCCCACAGTTGCCATTTCATCCCCACATTGAAAAATTCCTAAATGGTTGCCACGTAGCAAGATGTGGGGCCCGCTGACACTTTCAGGAATGACGGTCTGGTGGATACCTTTCGCAGTCCGATGAGGTTTCAAGGAAATGAAAAACAAAACATCTCGTAACTGCAACACGTGGAGGCACCGTCCAACTTCTCAAGATCCGAAACGAAAGCTGATACCCGAAGCTATGAAAAGGTAGATGCGTAAAGCGGTAGGTCAAAAATTTGCTAAAAAGGCCAAGCAAACTCGGTGATGCATAGGCCGACGTACACACAATACAAAGAGAAACCCAAAGGGAGTTGCTCAAATATTTATTTAACAGTTTTTGGTGACTAACAGGGGCGATTCGACTAAGGAACAGAGAACCCAAAATTTCTCTGGTGCTGTAGACCAGAGCCTTATCCATAGGGCTAATAGAGTCAGAGATTGGAAAGAGCCGCCTGCAAGGGTGACCATTCATTTTCAGATAGTTTTTCTATGTTGCGCAAATTTTCCTGTGCTCCACGTAGATCAATAGTTTCTTTGTGAGGCAACACATCGAGTAAACTGACCCCTGCTCGTATATGAAATAGCAACTGTGAGAGTGGATGAATGACTGCCTCAATGTCGGCTACCGTTGGGGGGTGGTTGAACTCCTTGAAATCCTTTGGGTCACCTTCCTTTTCTTCAATAAGTTCTGCAATCTGCGCAGTCATGGCAATAGAGCCATCCTCGAGGAACGGGGACGGTAGTCCCATCCTGCCTAGCTCGAAGAAACATCCTCGTATGCTATCCAATGTCCTACTCAGAACAACCACTGTTGCCTTAGTGCATTGGAGGGTGGAGTGAAAATGGATAAATTTGTTTTCCATTTGAGCAGCAGCGTCTCGATTCCTCAATACCCGCTTCGGTAAGGTGCTTGTTAGAGACAGAGTATAGCTTGTTGAGCAAGTCTTTTACCTTAGGAACCTTCTCCAGGATGAAACGTGGGAACTACTCAATCGCATCATGGGCCTCCTAGCTGAGCCTTGATTCCTTGTCAATAAACCGAAGGGTAGGCTGCAATGTTAAGCAAAAGGTTTTGATTTTCTCCCAGTAAGAAATGTATAATTGTCTAACTAGCGGAATGATATCAGGTTGTGCAGGGGAAGGAAATAGAGAGGCTTTAAGCGAAGTAATTTCTGCGTCTCTTGAAATAAGGGCCTCAGCTAATTCCGCCTTTTTCCTTTTCTCAGACGCCAGCTGCTCCGCATAGTTGCTCATTTCTTTATTCCAAGTCTGTTTGGCTCGAGAGTGATTTGCTAAGTGCTTCTCTAGAGAAGCCTTTGTCTCTTGGAGTTCTTCCTCTAGTTGAGCCTTTAGGCCTTTAAATTTGACCTCTTTCTTTTGTATTTCTTGCTCATATTGAGCCTGTTGGCGTTCCAACTCTTCACCCTTTTGTGCCATCCCCTGACTATGCTCAAGGCGGAGGCGCTCAAACTCCTTATCTTTTAGCTGTAGATTTTGTTGCACTTCCTGGTTCTTGCTTTGTAGCTCTTTTATTTTGCTAGGGTCAGCAACCTTAATCCTCACGATTTTGCTTTGAAGCCTATTTCTCTCATCCTCTGCTGCCAGTGTCTTTTCGGTCATGCGGGCAATATCTGCCTCCAAGGATTTCTCCTTCCTTTCCAGAAAACTAGCCCTTTCCCTTGCTGCCTTGAACTGCTCATCCTTCTTCTTTAGCTAGCGACCAGTTTTGAGGAAGTTAGAAGTGACTACCCATTGCGTTTCCTCCATGATTTCAACTTTATCCTATAGTCGAGCTACTTTCATGTTGATTCCAACTGCATATATCTTGTAGTCTTCTGGTTGCATTTCTCCCTGAGGCTTGTTTACCCTCGGGTACATGGTTACGAACTTCAATTCTTATCGGGCTTCATCATACAGTGCTTATACTCTTGGCTCAGTGGGACCACTGTCATCCTTTGCCTTGTGTTTCCTCATTCTATTTGTGCGTGCCTCCCTTCCACAATCTATCTGTGCTATGAATTCGACTGGTGATGAAACCAGTCCACCTACGAAAGGAGCACCAGAAGGAAGGGCATAGTGATAGGTAACCTTCATAAGCACGAACATTTGTCTCTTTTGGAGAGTGACAGTTTGTGGAGAGAAATGAGGCACGTTCCATAGTTTGGTTTGAGAACCAACAACAGGGTTAGTCATTTGTAATGATTGGACTAGGGAATCAGTCATAAGGCTCATTGGTTGGGAACGGGGGGTTGTTAATGGGGTATTAGCCTATTGCAATGGAAGATGATCTATAATTATAGCGGAGAAAGAATGGGCACTCGCAGGGGGAAAGCCTTCCGAAATCAGTGTGAGGAAAGTCTGAGCGGCAACGGCAGGTGTAAGCATATGTAGAGGGGTAATTATGAGTGGGTGGCCCTGTGAAAACTAAGCGAATCCAACCAGATATGTCAGACTAAAAGCAGAGGGTAGAGAGCCAGTCAGCAATGGGGCAGGGGCAGATACTAAAGAATGAGATGTAAGAGAAGAAGGAGTGAATTGTACCTATTTTCTAGTTGTTGGTGTCTCCAGATGCGTCAGTTGCTCTATTGCAACCTCTGGCTCCTGAGTAGCAGCGAGTACTACTGCTCCAACGGGTTCTTGCGAACCCTCTCTAATAATACGCTGTCGTTTCACAGGTGGAAACTTACTAGCGTCAGCAGTCAACTCCTTTTCTTGAAGTGATAGCCTAGCTGGTTTAGCAGCCCAAGTGAGTGTATGCGAGCCCCTTGATATATTAAAACGTACATTCGTGGCCACATAGGCGGGCTGCCTGGAGACCTTCTTTTGCGTAGAGGAAGCGATGTCACCGCTTCCTCTTCCTGTTCTTCAGATTCCTCCCCCTCTTCGCTTTTATTAATATTAGAGTTCGGGCTGGGATGGCCTTCATTCCACCACCTTTCAAATTCCTGGTCATCCCTTAGTTGATTGTAAGGAGCATCCAACTATGCTATTTTCTGGCGATATTTCCAGAAAGCCTTTATTTTCTCCTCACTCCATTCCTCATCCTTCTTTAACTTGTTGTACATGCCGCGTTCTATGGGGACATTACCTTGGGCCATAGCCACAAGAAAGTAGAACTTGTGTCATGGGCCTCTAGTGTCTGGTGTAGGGATTTGCGCCAATTCAACAAAATCCTCATCTTTGTCCGTTCGGGGGTTACGCTGCTTCTCCTAGTATGGTCGAGAAACATGGGTAACTCTCATATGTGGCTTCAGAAAGTTGTCAAAAGGGTTGTATTCCTAATTATCATTTACCAGTACCAACCCTAGATGTGCCAGCTTATCCTCTAGCAATTGGTCTGATTATTTTTTTAGTAGAGTTACTGACTTGAAATTCTTTGGACAAGTGAAGAATCCCTTCTTCTTGACCTTTTCGCTACTGTAGAAAATAAAATCAATGATACAAACCTGTCAGAATATTTCTAGCGTGAGCACTCTATCCGTGACGCAGGCTAGGAGCAGGAAAGGTTTGCCAGTAAAACCCCGCATTCGAAGGATTATAAAATCCTTGCCTAAGAACCAGCCACAAGCAGGGGTGAAGCTCTGCATAAATCTCGCCTGCTCCCTATCGAGCCAGATAATATCACCCTCTCTGATCAAATCATTCAAGATTGGGGCTATGAAATAGTCCGCAAATGCATAATAATTGTATGATGCGGAAAGAAAAGGTGTCCATGTGGATACTGGCTTCCTTTTATTTTGCTCATCAAAAATTGATAGCGGAAAATACCGAGTGAAGAAATCTGGGTTCTGATGTAGAAACATGTGGACCAAGAAGGAAAAAAACCTAAATTTTTTCTCCGCCTGATAATTCTCAATTTGCTATTTTATTTCTTCAACTATAAACTCAGCAAAATCATACTAGAAGAGTTCATGTTGCTTACGAAATTGCATTGCCGATCCAAGTTGAAAGGCCTCTATCTTCTCATTAGAGTCTTGACCGCATAAAAAGGTCAGCATGGACATGGCATCTTGGAAATCATTGCGAAATGCACCGCGCAACAATGGAATACTTGGCACTTTAGTGGCTGAGATGCCTTTCTTACCAGTCTCTTCTAACAAGAACTTTGAGCTAGTTTTCATCTTCCTCCATATTTTCTCTCTTTTGCTTAGGTGAAAGGTCTCGATATTCTCCTTCCTCTTACTTGGATCCGGGATACATAACATGTTCCAGATGGCCTCTAGAGTGATATGCACCCTTAAGTTGCGGCCTTCAATGTAGTGGGTATCAGGATTATAACGCTGAATAGCAGCATCAATCACTTCTGGGCAATAGTGCACCAGGGGGACCATGTATTGAGGAAGACCACTATACCAAACTCTACTTGTCGTAGGTTGGTCTGCTTTTGGTGCCGATAACCTTGCACAAGCTGCCTCTCTAAGTGACTTAGGGTTCTTCGCGAGCCTTGGGTCGTAGATATTGTCTCATTTTTTCTCAACCTTTTTCTGGTTTCTCCATTTCTTGGGTCTATTCAGCTCCTCTGTGTAGGCCCTCCTTGTTTTGCTGGGTATACCAGGTGTAGAATACGCCACATCCTCATAGACATATACCTCTACTGAAGAACGAATAGCCGTAAATAGCTCCTGGCTAATTTCCTCCTGTATTGGCTGAGCTGAAGATTCTGACATTTTCCTTTTCTGAAGATTTCTGTAAGCTCTTGGTTGGCTGAGACTATGCTTGGCTCTAGATAGACAGACATAAAAAAACTCTGCACTTATCCTTGGCGCTTGTGAAAAGACTTTGAAATATCAAGCCTTTTCATGCAATAATAACAACCTTTCTCAAGGTGGTAGGAAAAAATAATCCTTTTGCATTTAATTCGGCATGTACCGTTAATCTTGCAAATTGTGCAAAATGAACTGATTGCTATTTTGAGGCGGCCGGAGTTCATTATTGCATTTGGGCAATCGTGTGATATGCTCTGATCTCCTTGGAACTTGAGTTGACAATTGGCTTGCTAACCCTGCGTTAGAATGCACTGGCAATTAATATCCCGGCCGAAATGATTACACCAAGCAAACGATCATGGCCTAAAAAGATATGAATATCGCCTTGGGCTCTGGGATGCACTTGAGAGATGACACAATAGCCTACGGCCATATGTCTCACTGCCAACAAGCACCACCTTTTTAAAGCTAATTAATCAGCTCCATTTAATTAAGCACGCATTGAGCCGTGCCATGCTATCATGGATGTAACTGGCCTAAAAATGTGAGCAAACATAGGCTCGCCTTTCAAGATAGCAACTAGCATAATATCACATTTTTTCGAAGTGGATTAGCATTTGTCTTGTCAATTTTCTATAAATAGGCCAGTAAGTAGTGAGCAAAATATACTTAGCATTTGAGAAGTGATAGGTCAATAGCAGAGTCTTAAGCAAGCCTTTTCATAGGTTAGGTGGTAGATAAGTTCCGCATTAGCTCAGAAGCCTAGGGATAGTGTCAAAGTAATGGATACCCCAATTTTCCTGATCTCGTATAAGTCATAGATGACATTCCTAGGGGAGATTTCAACTAGGAGATTGAAAAGAATGACTAAGAAAAAACATTCTCTGGTCTTGGTAGCCATAAAGTGGGTTTTAGGAAAAGATTGTATTGAATATGAGGATAGGTATCAGGTGAATACCGACGTATGCTCCCACTTTGTAGCGTCCATGTTGGACATTAGCATACCCCCACCATTGATCTTGAAGCTGGTTAAGGAAATCTTTCCCAAAAAATACTTGAATGGTCTCGGTGAAGTCGTTGCGCATGTTGGCTATGGGGTAGGTCTGCCGTCAGCTAGTGACTTGTGTCGCTTCATTAAGGAAGAAGCTATCGTCGTTTGGTTGTCGTTCCTCAGCGGATTCTTCCTACAGACCCGTGACCAGCACCAGCAGAGGGTTACTCAGGCCCTAGACTTCCTGTTTCATAGCTACAACGTGATACCTTTCTACGACGTATATTGGTATACTGACTTCAGGAACGTGGTGTTTCTCCTGCCAATGGCAGTTGTGCCAAATGATGCTGCCAGTGCTACTGAGGACCCGTGGATGAGGAAGAAGTGGACGCTACAGTTAATGCATCAATTGCCGCCAGCCATGCCTTTGAATAAAAAAACCTTGCATGTTGCTCGAACTGTCTCCCTGCCTGCTCAAAATACTCCATAGCTGTATATAAGATTGACAAAAAGGATATCGTATATATAATAGCTCAATATGCTTGTAAATTTTGAAATATGGCTTCCCAGTCACTTTTGTAATGAAAATAACATATATGAATAGATATTTATCGTTTAAAGAAAACCCATACTCTTTCTTTTTATTCTGTATTTAAGCTTTTCTGGGCTTGCAACTTTTATATGCTATTTCTCCACACATGGGTGTGTTTTATGTAAAGCAACTTTGGTGTTCCACCCGCCAATGATAATGGGTTAATTCTGCAGAAGAACAAACTGACATAGAAAAAGACCGGCCAAAGAAACGAAAATAAAATAAAAGCGCTTTTTACATATGTACAAAGTAGAGCTTAATGCCTAATAGAACAACTTAAGATGAATCCCATTGATCGGGATTCCCAACGGTTCCTGTTCCATATTCTCCAGCTCAAAAGCGTTGTGTTGTTTGCACCGAATGATTTTGAAGGGACCCTCCCATAGGCTGTCAAATTTACCTTGCTGACCTAGGCTTTGCAGCCCTGCTATCATACTTTAGCACTAAGTCTCCACATTTTAGACCCTGGTCGGAAGCCTTCTTGTCAAACCATCGTTTGACCACCTATTGACGACTTGTCATTACTGTTAGGAAATTCTCCCTTTTTTCTTGTGCTTCCAATAGTTCAGCAAGCCAAACCTCCATGACTTCATTTTGTTCTATCTCAAGAGATTTCAACAATTGTATTGTTAGGATCTCCATGGAGATAAGTAACAACGCCTCTTTCCTGTATAACAACTCATAAAGCGAAGTCTTAAGAACTTGCTTAGGAGTTATGTGGTTTTCCCAGAGAGCTGTTCAGAGGTTTTTATGCCATTCCCTCTAGTGTTCTGAGCCAATCCTTTTAAGGAGTCAGACTAAGCTTTTGTTCGTTGACTCTGCTAGACCATTTCTTTGTGGATAATAGTTTGGTGTTTTAAGGAATATGCCATTCCTTAATGCAAAGTGACATATTGATGATGTTTTAAGGAATATGTCATTCTTTAATGCAAAGTGACATACCTTTGCACCTAGAAATGCTTTGGCATTGTCTAAAATGATAGTTTTTGGAGGGCCGAACCTTGTCACCAGTTCCTCGAGGAAATCTACAATCTCTGTTTCTGTTGCGCCTTCAAGGGGAACAACTTCCTTCCACCTTGTGAAATAGTCCGTAGCGGTTAAAATCCATTTGTGTCCGACACTAGAAACTGGGTTGATCATTCCGATGAAGTCCAGGCTCCATTGCGCAAACGGTTCGTCCGCCACTATAGGTCTGAGGGGCATTGCAAAATTCTTCCTTTTGTCGGCAAAGAATTGACATTTTTTACAAGACCTCACCAGAGAGTGGGAGTCATTGAAAAGTGTGGGCCAATAATAGCCAACACACATGATTTTAATTGTGGTGGTTTTGGCAGAGAAATGTCCGCCTTCAATGCTATTGTGGAATGGGTCGAGGATCCTCTTCGCTTGCTCCGAAGTAACGCATCATAGTAGAACACCATTGAAATTTCTTTTGAAAAAGACTCCTATCTGTGTATACCCACAATTCTGCAACCGGTAATACCTCCTTTTTTTGGACGAGAGGCCTGGTGGATACTTTCCAATTTGCATGAACCTCATTCTATTAGTTAGCCAACCGCCTTCCGATTCTAATTCATTTATGAAGACGAGCTCTGGCTGCTCCTCTGCGATAGGTACCTCCTCGCTCTATGCCATATATTTACACAGTCCTCTTCCTTTAATAGTCTTAGTAGGCTTGAATTCAATGTCGTATTCAAGGATCTTAGTGATCCAATTAGCCCTTTTCTCTGTGATCTCCCCTTCCATGATATATTCACACACACTGGTATGTGCGACATATACCAAAACCTTGTTGTAGGAAATTAGATGGCGGAACTTCTTAAGTCCTTTTACTATTGCAAAGACTTGTCTTTCAAAAAAATTATAATTCGCCTCATATTCCTTTAGGGTCCGGGAATAGAATGCCACTGGATGTTCCCCCTTTTCTTCGTTATCCTTTTGGGTTAGAACAGTAGCAATACTGGACTTGCTACTGAAAACATACATTATAAAATCTTTGGATTGATTTGGATTAACCAGCACCGGGGCTGTGGAAATAGCTTCGTTGACCCTTTCAAAAGCCTCTCGAGCTTCGGTTGTCCATTTGAATGTTTGATCTTTCTTTAGTATTAGGGTGATCGGCTTAATCATTCTCGTGAAATCGGAAATAAACTTGCTGACAAAATTTACTTTTCCCAAGAAAGACTAGACACCTTTCTTATTTATCAGAAGGGGAAGCTCTTTGATATCCTTTACTCATTCAGGATCAATTGAAACACCTTTTCTAGACACATGTCCCAAGAGCTTGCTCTGGGGCACTCCGAATACACATTTCTTTGGATTTAGGGAAACTCCAAAATCTTAGTACTTTTGGAAGACTAACTCCAAATGGTCAAAATGACCATCCTTAGATTTAGAGAACATAGTAAGGTCATCTAAATAGATTAGAATAAACTTATTGATTAGCTCGCTGAATGCGACGTCCATCGCCCGCTGGAATGTTGCCCCTACATTAGATAAACCATCCAGTAGAGAAAACATTTCTGATCCTGCCACAGTTTGTAGGATTGATTCCATGGAAGGAAACAGATAGTGGTCTTTCAGAGATGCTCTGTTTAGGTCTCGGAAGTCCACACATAATCAGATATCAGCATTCTTCTTTCAGACTGGGACCAGATTCGATATCCAAGTACTATGTTTAATTGGGAAAACAATGCATGACTCAATGAGCTTGGTTAGCTCGTATGCCATTAGGGCCTCAATTTAGGGTTAACTGGCTTCTGTTTCTGTCGGACTGGTTTCACACCTTCTGTTAGCTCAATAGTGTGCTGAATGATGCCAGATCATCGTAGGACCAGGCCACTACTCCATATTTTTTGTAGAAACTGATAAGCCTTTCCTTGTCATGGTGCGGGACATTTTTTCTGACTTGGAGATTCCTACCATCGGAGACCCGAAGGTCCTCATAATCACTTTTTTCTGCCATGAACTTCCACTTATCATTTTGGGCATCATTATAATCGAAAAAGTTTTCAAGAGTAACCAATCATTTGGGAAGTTTATTAGATTTGAGCTGCATAATTTTTCCTTCATAAGCCTCGGCGATCTTTGGTTGAAGCTGATCAGCAAATTCCCCTGAGTGTTGGATAAACGAGGTGATGTGTTCATCGCTTTCAAAGACTTGCCAACTCTGATCATTATCGGGGATTACTAGTTGGACTAATACTCGTATTGAATGTTCATTCTGAAGCAAGTCAGAGACAAGATCAAACTGAGCACCAATCACAGCCATGCAATTTGCATCGCTATTCTGCCTTCGGGGAATGGTCTGGATGTTGAAAGCTTCAAAACCCTCAATCAGGTCCCAAACTTGGTGCCGATAGGATCTCATGCAGACATTCTTTGCTGTAGAAATTCCTCGGATGTGGTTAACTACCAGTTCGGAATCTCTGAACACAATTAATTGCTTAATGCCCATTCGTTGTGCAAGGCTTAAGCCTTGAACTAACCCTTCATATTCAGCCTCATTGTTTGAACAAGCGAAATGAAAGCGGAAAGGCCTCAGCCATTTTTTATTTTGCGGGTATATTAGATATACCCCTACTCCAGCACCTACTTTGCTTCTTGGTCCATCAAAGTATAATGTCCATAGCTCATTTTCCTGGTTACCTTCGGATTCTTTGGCGACCCTTGGAAACACCTGATCTTCATCATAAATTACATACGTGTCCAATATTGTAGCATGATAATTGCTGAAAGGATCATTGTTTATGTGTTCACTCAACATAGCATCTTCTTTATCATTCCAATCTCCGCTCACCTTCTCTTCCTCTAGCAATTTAACGCAATACATTTCTTGCTTGGTGATAGAGGTATGCGCTACTTCAAAATTGATCAAGGCCTCATCCGCCACATGTTCAGAATGTAGAGCCTCCGATTCTATCTTCATTTTTGCGTCGTGCTTGGTCCTAAGTATCATATGTGACCAATCCAAGGACAGGTATCCACCCACCTTTGAAGTAAATTCTCAGGATAGACAAAGACCAAACATAGGAGGAACATCTATGATCACTGTGTCCTGCGGGACTGTGATACTTGGGTAGGTGAATAGAGTTAAAGGAAGCGCTTTGATGACACCTACGGTCTCAACTTTATTTCCATCAAGCTGCATCAGCCCTCTTTTCATAGGTTCGTAGCTAAGTCCCAAAGCTTCGGCTATCTATTTCAGCATAACTGTTGTACTAGCGCTAGAATCAATCATAGCGTTGTGTAATAGCTTCTTTCCTACAATGAGGATTAGGAAGAAGGGTTGAGGTTTCAACCTACCTCTGTCCTCGGCAGGAGATTCCTTTGTATTGTTTGTAAGGACCTTTGCTGGCAGTATGTGACAATCGACCTCTGCACTGGCCGATGGCTCTGTTGATGCCGAGTTGATCTCTTCCTGAAGCGCTTTTTGTAATAGCATCTTTTGTTTTGGGATAGATAGAATGTCCCATAAAGACACATTAGCAGATGATTTCTTCAATTGCTCTACCACATTAAAATGTGGCAAACTTGGAGATTTTTGCTCCTTGGTTCTTGCTATAATAATCTCCTTTCGTGGTTGAGAAGGTGCAGGGACGGTCAAAGCACCGAGAATTTGATTGGACACGCCTTTGCATTGCGGGCTATCCAGATGTGAAACAATAGGCTCACTGGTGAATCTCCTCTTTGAGTGTGTGTTATAGTCAGATTGCACCTACAGTGTTTCAGATATGAATGTGTCATTAGCAAAAACTATTTCTTCTTCCTCCATCTAAGAGAAAAGTGGATGATCAGGAGCAATATCTAATTCTTGTTCTAAAGACATTCCTTGCATTTACGCGGTAAAGACCGCGCTCTCCATTTGTAGTGAGGCATATACATAACCTCCATCTTTCGTTGATGCACCTTGGTTGCGTTGTTCTGCCACCTTCTGTTGTAAGTTGCCACACAGACAATTTTGGGGCATATGTGCATCGCTGCAAGGGAAACACCATAGATTGATGTCATCAATAAGGTTATTCTTCCTTGCGGTTAATTCCTTGCTCGAGCTTGAGGATGCACTCGTCAGCGAAGAAGGCACCGACACCATTTGGTTTGTAGTCGTCGTTGGTGGATTAGTGCGAGGCACACCCTAATATTGATTTTGCTGATAAGTAGACCGCCTACCTTGATAGTTTTGATATGCGGGCCGCGGGGGCATTGCTTGGTTTCGCTTGAGAGTTGTTATGTCATTTGCCATGGTTTGCAACATCTCCTTGAGGTCGCTTATTTCATCCTTGGAAGAACCTGATGTAAAAGCCACATTTTCAGGAGTGGCCACATATGAGTACATTGATTGGGCAGTTACTGGCGCACTAGTCGACGCGACCTCTTGTGTGGAGATCGACATTTTAGGAAATATCAGCATAATAGGTCGAGGATGCAATTTTTTTCAATCTATCAAATGATTTTCAGCTTTGATAGCGGTACCATAAGCATTTGGTAGAGTGGATCCTCCCAAAGACTTGATCATCATAGAAATGTCGAGATTGATGGACTTTAGATAAAATATAAATGCCAACTCGGGAGTCGGGCGGATAGTAACAGGGATCCTCTGCCAATTTGCATGAAATCAGGCATTGAAGTTCGTCAGAGCCTCCTGGGGGGCTCGTTTTATGACGAATAGCTGATAATATAATGAAGAACGGTCTTCGTCGTTTGAGAAATTTTCATAGAATGGATCTTCGAGCTCATCCCAGGTGCGAATTGAATTAGGAGTTAGCATTTGGTACCAATCCAGAGCCTTGCCTTTGAAAGACGCGGCGAGGAGCCTCAAGGCTACATTCTGCGTAGTAATACCGTGTACCAGACAAATGTCCGCTACATCCTGCAAATGTTCTGTTGGCATTTTTGAGTTGTCTTCAACAAATTTGGGGATAGCTTTCATGGCCGAAATTGGGATAGCACCCCAAATAGCGGGCACTACTGGGGCTACTAGGGGACTTCCAGCATCCCATGCTACGTAATTTCTGTTGGCAGTCGGCAACATGGTGAGAGAAAAGGGTGGTGGGAATGGAACGGTTACTAGTTGATTTGCGACTTGGACTGTCCCTAGCGGAGGTACTAGTAAACCTGGATTATCTGTAGTTAGGGATCCAGTTACAGGCCGATGGCTCATACACCCTTCTACAATGCAATTTCATTAAGTTTAGGTCCCACTGGGTGTGCTAGAAAAAGAACAAACTGTTGACGCCAAAATTTGACGAGGTAATAGAGTCTTATGGGAAACTCAGTTTAAGGGGGACCTTTTGCGCTAAACTGAGTAACCTCCAAATTTTTAGAGAAGCCGACTTCTTCTAAAATGGGTTTTGGAAAAGGAAAAGGAAGCAGATTTTCCAAGATTTGCTGGTGGGCATGATAAATCATAGATTTAAGGGCCTAAATAGTGTTGTTGTGTTCCAAAACTTCAGAGACTTAAGATTATAGCATAGACAATTCATTTATTGACATAAAATAATGTCGCATACATTCTCACTACTAAGAAGAGTCATTAGACATGATTTAGGTGAGCAAATTTGTATCCAACATATATAGAATTTCATTGAATGAAAAGTCAAGACAGTATAAAGCACAGTTCATAGTTTAATCAAAGCATGAAAAACAGAAAGGCCGAACAATTGGCACAGTCTGAAAGTTTTGCAATTTAAATAAAATATTAATAGAGGCTTGGTGTCTTTTGCTAAAACCAGCGTGTTTTTCCCCAAATTCTGGACCATTTCCTCTCAACAGAGAAAGTATATATAGCAAGAAAACTCCCACCGCTTTGGAGAACAACAACAGAAAAGATCTCTCAATTTTCATGCAATGATGCCTGAAATAGAATATACCCAAGGCTGTTATAACAGCATCGGGCCAGAACATAGAATCCAATCATCCTAGGCACAGGTACATCCTCCGTAATGATGGCAGTGGTCCCATCCAGGCTCGATCAGACAAGTGTCATCCATTGCTGCGAATGATTATGATAAGCAGCATCCAATAGCATTATTTCATTCAACCAGCCTATCGCCCGCATAACAGATCATCCGCTAGGCATGTGGCAGCCTTTCGCTACCCGCATGAACCCTTCTCCCATCGCTGCCGAGGATTTGTGAAAATGCAACACGTGTCGAATGGGCTGAGAACCTTAACATAGCGGAGGGAACGCTCTATCAGCCAGGCGCAAAAGATGCGTGGTAGCATTTTGCTACCCGCGGTTGCCATTTCATCCCCGCTTTGAAAAATTACCGAACGGTTGCCACGTAGCAAGATGTGGGGTCCGTTGACACTTTCAGGAATGACGGTCTCGTGGAAACCTTTCGCAGCCCAATGAGGTTTCAAGGAAACGAGAAACAAAACATCCCGTAACCATGACATGTGGAGGCACTGCGCAACTTCTCAGGATCAGAAATGAAAACCGATACCCGAAGCTGCGAAGAGTAGATGGGCAAATCGATGGGTCAAAAATTTGCTAAAAAAGGCCAAGCAAACTTGGCGATGCACAGGCCGGCGCACACACAATACAAAGAGAAACCCGAAGGGAGCTGCTCAAATATTTATTTAACACATTCCATGTGTGTTCCTGTGTGCTTATGTTGGTTTTCCATAGGACCTTGGTCTTGGGGGCTTGCACACCCCCTTTTTCATGGTTTTCCTATCTTACTAGCATTGGTACATTTGAACCCCCCTTGATCGTTGCTACATTTGGTCTACTTTAGTGTGAGTTTGAAGCAAGTTTCTCCTCTCACTAAAGTGGAGGCTAGATGTAATGATGGAAAAAGGTCCCCTCAAATTGGCCTTGATTTAGTGTTGTAATATGCCTTGATTTAATGTTGTAGCACACTTTCACACTTTTCTAAGGTCTTATTAATATAATAAACTTAATAAACCTCTTTTGTACAGTAATCTTGCCTTATTTTAAAGTGTTGTAACATGCTTTCACACTTTTCTAGGCTTGTCATTAATTATTGGGCTTTGTTATGCTTTAATTGGCCCTATTTTACATCCACAAGCCTCATTTATGTGTATTTTTGAGGATAATCCTAACAAAACCATTTAAAACATCAAAATCCTAAAAACCCACCTTAAAAAGCTAAGGTGGGACTCATTCACCATTATGGGCGAATGAGTCCCCTTAGGTGGGACCCATTCACCCAGGGTGGCAAATGAGTCCCATTTAACTCAAAATAAAAAATAATTTAAATCTTTGGTGAGATTTTATTCTCCTATAGATCCAAATGTTGACTTGTAGTGTTGTAATTTCGAGAAATCTTGCATAATTGAGTATAAATACAAGTTCCTTTAATTCATTTTACACCTAGCAAGTTGAATGAGCATTATTATAGAAATTTTGAGTTCACAAGAGTATTCAAGAGCATTCAAGAGCACTCAAGGGTAGATTATCAAGCATTTTAGAGCAACATTCAAGCATTAATCATCATGTCAAAGATTCCATGCATCATGTTTGCTATTGCGCTAACAATTGCGGTGTAGGGTTTTATGGTTCAAGCAAGTGTTTCATTCAAGATCTATCTCCTTCAAGCAAGAGTCAAAGTCTACATCCATTGCAGCCATTTCAAGTATATTTGTAGCACCTTATTTCTAGGGTTTGGTGAGTTGTAACATCATATCTTTTTCATTCATCATTCTCCATTCATATTTCATTCCATTTTAAGGATTGATTTCCAACAAGGGGTTTGACCAAGGAAAACCCCTATCCAGTAATCGCACAACATTTTTCCCTCTCCTTTGAGTGTGATTTGTAGGTCTAGGTTGTATATTTCCTAAGGAGCAATATTGGAGAAAAGTTGCAAATCATTTAAAGTTGTCAAAGTTGTCATCAAGCCTTAGAGAACCTTGAAGAAGACGTGCAGGTTGTAAATCAGAGATTCAGATCCAAAAATCACTCAGGAAGGACAAAGCAGACAAATAAGAGAAAGATCAACTTTTGAAGTTGTAGAAAACCTCAACTGAACTGATTCACCACTTTTGGCAAATGAGTCCCAGTTCCAGTCAATTTTCAGGACTTTGCAGACTTGGATACCCTTTTGTCAGATTTTTGTTCATGTACAGTTTTGTAGAAACTGTACTGATTCGCCCAGCTTGGTAAATGAGTCCTAGTCAACTTTAAAGTCAAATTTTCTAGTGATTCAAACCTCCATTCATCCATCTCTAGTTTCCCAAGTGAACACCTTTCTATCTTCAGTTTTTTGTTTCATTTCATTCACTTTTATAGGTCATTTAGTGTTAGTTTGCATTCAATTAGGGTTCAGTATTGCATCTTTCATTTCATTATCTTTTCCAAGTCCAAACTTGGTGGTGAACCCTTTAATAGTTTGTATTTATCCCCTAAGACAACACTATTACAAGATTTCTTTCTCTTTTGCATTGAGATCTTTAGGGTTACCCTTGAATGAAATTGAAGGTGTGGGTATGCTCTATGACCAAAACCATATGATAGCACTGGCCCACAAATTTTTCATTTTAAAGGGTCTAATGGATGCATGTGGATCTAATTACTATTGAGGGTTTTGATGTTTTAATTTTCTACAACTAATTCACCGCCCTCTCAGTTGTCTTGTTCATTCAACAATTGGTATCAGAGCAAGGTTCCTTGGTGAAGATCTTAACCACTTAAGGTAGATCTGGGATGGAGAAGAAAATTGATTTCCCTAGATTTGATGGAACAAACTATAGATGCATTATGGAAGACAAATATGGAAGGATATTTATCAGCACATGGATTTGAAATTTAAAAAGCAATAAAGAATCAGTATACTCCACTTGCAAATAGTTTGAGAGCAAGGCACATGACGTAAATGCTAAAGAAAAAATTATTTTGACAATAGTATTTCAAATTCTGAATTGGTTAATGTTATATGAATCTTAACACTACTAAAGAAGTTTGGGATAATATTGAAATTATTTATGAAGGAGATGAGAAGGTCAAACAAGAAAATTTGTAGAATCTAAAGGCACAATTTGAGACTACATGAATGTCTAAAGATGAAACAACTACAACCTACATGCAAAGGGTTGATGAACTAGTAAGTGCTATGAGAGGTCTTGGTACACAAGTTAAAGAGCCTAGTGTGGTAAAGGAATTTCTCAAAACTCTTCCTAATGCTTAAAGTGAAAAGGTATTTGTTATTGAGGAAGTTGCAAATTCTAATACTTATTCTAGTGATCAATAGATTGGTACATTAACTTCTTTTGAGATGAGAAAGCTTGGTTTGAAAAATGGTACAAATGTGGAGATTTCTTTTAAGGTTGGAAAATTAAAAAAAATTGAAGATTCAGATGAAGATGATCTTGATGATGTGGAAGATAACTTTGTGAGAAGGATGAAAAAGGGCATTGGTAAGTACAAAGGTAAACTACCTTTCAAATGTTTTAGTTGTGGAAATGTAGGCCATTATGCTTCTAGATGTCCAGATAGAGCTATGAACAATAATAGTAAGGAGAATAAAAGAAAGGTGATTAAAAGAGCTTACTATGTTAGAGAAGATGGTATTTCTAATGATGATAATGAATGCTTGATCTTGGCTATAAAAGAAGAATCTAGTTCTACTAACTTTGAGAGATGTGTGAAGGAAAGTGTTCCAGAGAAAAAAGGATAAGGTTGAAGGTACTTTGGTATCTACCTTTCATGTTAAAGAAGATAAGAATTATTGGGTTGTTGATAGTGGCTGCTCTAATCACATGACCATAGACAAAAGTAAGTTTGTTAAGCTTGAAAAGTATGATGGTGGATTAGGTGAATTTTGAGATGATTCAGGAGCTAAGATTTGTAGAATAGGGTCAATCAGTTTTGATGGAAAGCATAATCCTTATGATGTTTACTACATTAAGGGTCTAAGGTATAACCTCTTGAGTGTTAGAAAAATGTGTAGCAAAGGATATAATCTTGTGTTTAATGATGAAATATGTGAGATAAGAAAAGGGTATAGAACTATGATTGTTGCTGGTAAAAGGACTGATGGGAACATCTATCAACTTAAGGGTGTTGATGGTCATTTTTTTATGTTGCAGATTAATGATAGTTGGTTATGGAACCAAAGGATGTGTCGCATGAATTTTGATAATTTAGTGAGAATCATTTCAGTTCAAGCAGTAAGAGATCTACCAAGAATCACAAAGCCTATCAATGCTATCTACAAGGATTGTCATTTTGGAAAACAAGGAGTAGTTTCAAAGGAAAGGAACAATTTTATATCAGACTACTAGAATTAATTTATACAGATATTTGTGGTCCTACAAGGGTGAGAAGTCTACAAGGTGATAGGTATTTCATGCTTTTGATTGATGATTATTCTAGAATGACATGGGTTACTTTTCTTAGAGAAAAATCTAATGCATTAGATAAATTCAATGCATTTAAAGCTATGGTTGAGAATGAAATGGGTCTAAAAATCAAATGTTTGAGGTATGAAAAAGGTGAAGAATTCGCCTCCAATGAGTTTAACATGTTTTGTGAAATTCATGGAATAAAGAGACACTTGTTTACCCCTAGAACTCCTCAAAAAAATGGAGTGGTTGAGAGGAAAAGCCAAACAATTCAAGAAGCAGCTAGGACTATGATGAAAGAGGAAAACCTACCAGAATTCTACTAGAGAGAAGAAATTCATACTACTATTTACATACTTAACATAGTTCAAGCTAAAGCTAACTACATAAAGAATCCCTATGAGTTATGGTATGGAAGGATTTCTACTATGAATTTGGAAGAAAATGTTATATCAAGAGAGATGAAGAGAACTTAGGAAAGTTTGATGCAAGATCTGATGAAGGTATCTTCCGTGGATATTCTACTAAAAACAAAGCTTACAGATGTTACAATAAAAGGTTGAGAAAGATAGTTGAAAGTGCAAATGTGAAGGTTGATGAATTTTTTTAGAATTTAATTATAATAGATGGATATTGTGTTAGATGAACCTGATTGTAGGGAAGTAGAAGAAGAAAAATTTGATGAAAAAGAAGTGTAGAATGAAGGGGAAGAAGCTCTGGAGAAGACCCCTAAGTATGTGCAAAAGAATCATTCTGAAGATTAGATCATTGGAGACAAGAGGAAAGGAGTATTGACAAGAAGTAAAGATGCTGAAGTTGAGGTAAATTTTGTTTACTTTCTAAAGTTGAACCTAAAATAGTAAGTGAGGCATGCAAAGATGAACATTGAATGAAGGAAATGGAAGAGGAACGCATGTAAATTGAGAAAATTTAGACTTGGGAATTGGTTCCTAGACCAACAAACAAGAACATAATCAAAACTAAGTGGGTTTTTAGAAACAAGTTGAATGAGAATGGAGAAGTGGTAAGAAATAAGGAAAGACTTGTAAGGGTTACTCACAAGTGGAAGGAATAGACTTTGAGGAGACATTTTATCCTGTGGCTAGGATGCAAGCTATCATATTTTTTTTGGAATTTGCAACACATAAGAACTTTAAAGTTTATTAAATGGATGTGAAGTCTTCTTTTCTAAATGGTGAACTAGAAGAAGAGGCTTACATGGAATAATCAGAAGGATTTCAATTGTCAGATCAACCAAATATGGTGTGTAGATTGAAGAAGGAATTATATGGATTGAAGCAAGCTCCTAGAGCTTGGTATGCAAGATTGGAGAAATATTTGATACAACAAGGATTCAGTAAAGACACCACATATAGTAATATTTACTTCAAAATTAAGGAAGAAAAAATATTGATAGTAGTTGTGTATGTGGATGATATTATCTTTGGAGGCAATGAAGCTATGTATAGGAAGTTTGCTAAAGAGATGTGAAAAGAATTTGAAATGTCAATGTTTGTGGAGATGAATTTCTTTCTTGGGTTACAAATCAATCAAACAGATAAAGGGGTTTTCATTTCACAATCTAAGTATGTCAAAGAGATGTTGAAGAAGTGTGGAATGGATGATTCCAAATTGGTATGCACTCCTATGGTGACTAGTTGTAAATTAAGAAAAGATGATGATTCACCTAAGACTGATCAGAGAAAATATAGATCTATGATTGGCGAAATTTTGTATCTAACTACTACTAGATTGGATATCATGCATATATTTTGTCTTGTGGCTATAGTTCAAGAAGAACCTAAAGAAACATATGTTGTAGTAGTGAAGAGGATATTCATATATTTAAGTGGCACTCCAAATTATAGCTTGTGGTATCCTAATGATACTAATTTCACATTAAGTGATTATACAAAAGTAGATTGGGCTCATTGTGTTGATGAAAAAAAAAGTGCAAGTGGTGGTGCATTCTTTCTTGGATGTAGACTGGTGTCATGGTTGAGTAAGAAGCAAGATTTAGTTTCCTTATCCATTGCAGAGGTTGAGTATGTTGTAGCAACATCATGTTATACACAAGTTCTATGGATGAGATGGACATTGAAGGATATTAGAGCTGTGTATGATGAGTCTATATCTATCTTTTGTGATAATACAAGTGCAATTAACATTTCAAAGAATCTAGTGATGCATTCAAGGATAAAGCATATATCAATTAAGTATCACTTTATGAGAGAGAAGGTTATGGAGAATGAAATAAAGCTTGAGTATGCACCTACAAAGGATTATATTGCTCGCATATTTACTAAGGATCTTCCTAAAAATTATTTTGAGTATCTTTGAGAGAATTTGGGGGTTATTGCCCCTCCTTTAAACTAGATGCATATGGAGATGCATCAGTTTAGTGGATCTATGGATCTATCTCTTTCTTGGATTGATTTTGGTGGCTACCTCTCAGGGGGAGTAGGTAGTGTCATGTGTTGTCATTGAGTTGTTTATTTAGTTGGGTGTACTCCTAAGGGGGGGCATTTAGAGCAAGTATCTTGGTTTTTTGTCAAAGGGGAAGAACAATGCAAAAAAATTGTCCTTTGACATTGATGTCAAAGGAGGAGAGAGAATCATGTGAAAAATATTATCTACTAAGGGGGAGAGAGAATATTGTAAAGAGAGAGAGTGTGCAAGAATAGTGTGTATGTTGTCTTTGATGGTTTTCACATCATGCACGTTTCCATCAATGAAAAAGGGGGAGATTGTTGCAAGTATAAAGGTGGTGTCATTGATGTCAACAGGATATCTATTGGCTGGTGTTGTCATTGATGTTAACTATGTGTTAAGGAAGTTTGTTGCATGATGAAGATGTTGAGGATATTGAGAAAATTGTGAAAAGGAGGAGAACAGGTTGTTGTAGGTTGTGCATGTGTAATTGAGATTTTGAGGAAGTGTTGTGATTATATGGACCTATCTTTTTGTTGCAGTGTTTGAAGATGTGTTGGAATGAAGTAATGAGTTGGGATGATATGTTTTTCGTACTTGGTTTCCAAGTGCTTTTTAGAAAATTTTGATAAATAGAGAAAATAGTGTTGTGCAAGTGTTCAAAATGTGCTCCAGGATGTGCTATGTGTTTCTTCTGTGTTGATGCTATTCTTGTATGGATTTGATATGTTGTTTAAGGTTGCTAGAAGTTGCTTATATCCAAAATTTAGGTTTATGGATCATTGTTTAGAGGAAGTTGTGTTCACCAGTATGTGAACTAGTTTTGCAATTTTGTACAAAGGTGTTTGGGAGAAAAGTATTTGCTCCACATTTCTCCATAGTTGCTTTTCAGGACTTGTGGTTTTGAAGGAGAGTTAACTGTGTTGTTCTCTTGTTTGTATCAAGAGGATTTATGGTTAGGTGTATCAAAAGTTTTAGATTGTTTTAAGGAAGCGTGTACTTAATGTTTAATGTGTTTTCATGGTTAACAACTGACTTGGTGTGTACACTACATTCAAAAGTGTTCAAGTATTAATGAAGGAATGGTGTGTCATGTGAGATTTAATTTGGGTCATAGTTAAGTGTTATTTTGGTTCACTTTCATTCCTATGCACTGTGGGAATGTTTAGGTGTTGACCTAATTGGAATTTGTAAGTGTAATGGATAGATTTCCGACCTTGGAGAAGGTGTTTGGGGTTGAATTTTATATAAATAAGAGTGGTGATGTTGTGATATGTAAGAGAGAATCAAGAAAGAGTCAAGATAGATGCAAGATCAATGTGAGTGATGTGTGATGTGAATTTGAGTAGAGTGGTGCAAACTTGAAAGTGTTGGACTTCTGAATGTAGTGAGATGAAAGTGTCTACAATCTTTCAAACAAGGCTACAAATGTGTTTGAGCATTTTTGGTGCATTACTTGTTGCATTGAGAAATTGTTCTTTGTGTAACATTTCTCTTCTATCTTCTTGTGTTCTTTCTATGGCAGTGAGCCTTGACTGTGATCCTTTTGGAGAGTGTGTCCTATTTTGGTAGTGAGGCCTTATATCGGTTTGCAATTACTTATATTGTGAGCTAATCCTCACTGTGGTTTTTCCCTCATTGGATTTTCCACATAATTCTGGCATTCTCTTGTGTATGGTGTTGTTATTTTAGTTTCTACTATCTACATTTCATGATTAATCACATTAACAAAATAAGGGTCTAATGAATTCATGTGGATCTGATTATTGTTGAGGGTTTTGATGTTTTAATTTGCTACAATTGATTCACCCCCCTCTCAGTTGTATTTTTCATTCAACATAGTTTATTAGTGAGGATTATGTGATCCCTTTGGATGTTGTATCAACACATTTCAGATAATATTCTACTAGAAAAATGAGCTGGGGTATGGAATATTTACAAGGTAGAGGGGGCATCAAGATATTTTAGACCATCCTAGAATCCCCACTTAGCTTGTTCATATTGATCATGCAACTTTCCCCTCTTAGCATGTTATCAATTAGGTTGAGGTTACTACACCTGATTTTGTTCCTGGCACATATAGCAAATTTCTTTTTGGCACTAACACTATACCATGTACAAGTGTCCCCATGTCCATACATTCTTTTGAGATTAGTGGGATTGGTAGAGCCCTTGAGAATGCAATGTAGGTACAAATAATTAATGTATTTTTCATTCAAAAAATTCACATGTATATTAAATAAAATTGATTTTAAAGTAGTTGTAACTATTGATTGAAATCATGTATTTGAAAATTTCTAGGAGTGTGATGATATTTTTCTAGGCTTTGGATATTTACAGCATGCTGGCAATCCTATGCATCATAATGAGGTACATTTATAGTATTTATTGTACATTCAAACATTGAAAGTACACAAGTTTTAGATAACTTTACATATACACATGTGTACATTAAATTAAATTATGTACTTTATTGTGCAGGGCTTAGGTCAGGGATTGGGATAGGGATCGAGACACAATGAGGCAGATTCATCTATTCATAGTCATATTAGACATCCTCATCTCTAACTTATTTTACATGCATGCATATGTGTACATGTGTTATATCTTTATAAATAATCGTTCTTATTATAATTTTTCACATTATATGCACTTATATATACATTTTATAATTCATGGTTATATATGTCATAAATGGTATTCATGATTACGATTATGCATATACATTTTACATACATACATGTGATGGATGCACTTATATATGCCCTTATATAATTGATGGATACATATGATTAATGATATGATCTATTCTTTTTCTAAAAAAATCATGCACTTATAATTCCTTTTTAATTCATGGATATATGATAGGGTTGATTTATGTAGAGTTATAATTTTATTGAAACATATGAGTGGGAATTCAAACAAGGTTTTAGATGCATTGAATAGGAGGTAAAAAATTTTGACCAAAAGAAAAGTTGAAGTAGTAAGATTTGATAAACACGATTTTTTATGAGATTGGTTTTAATTTTGTGCAAGCATGTAAATCATGTATAGAACCAATAAGTGTGGATATAAGGATCTAGAAATATGAATTTTACCAATCTAAAATATAAATTAATTCAATGTCTACCTCATTATATATAAAAATATGACATGCCAATATCTAAATAACCAAGCCTGAAAATATAAAAATCTAAATTGAGATCACATGGAATGAAATTATTTTAATTCAATATATAAAAAAATATTTTTAAACTTAGGTCCAAATGTTACATGTATATATGGTCATAGAATATATATATACATAAATAACTTAAAGCTCTTGGGACAACTTCCAATTTTGTTGTCCATGTCATCTTTTTGGTAAAGTTTCAAAATTTATTCTTGTTGCTATAACTAAGTGACTATAATGTAGAACCTTTTGTACTAGCGTATAATCAATAAATATAATACCATTTCTATCTATCTTTTTGTACTAGCGTATAATTCAATTACATACCTTTATCTTCCCAAAAATAGTGTTTGTTGTATATTAGGTTGCGAGCACCAAAATGCCTTTTGCACCATCCAACAATTTTATTTACACTCCATATGGCATTACCTACAAGTTCACATTGGTGAAATATGTTGAATACTTAGGTTATTGGCAACATGAGCATTATGATGCATAGATGATGTTGATGTATGGTGTAGGGAGATTGTTGAAGATTGATGAAGCATGATAGTGTATGGTTTTTTCATTGATGAAAAATCATTATAGAGATATAGTAGTGCTGGTCCGGAGAAGACCAAATGTTTTGTAGAGTTGCCTAAGTCTTGGTGTATAGTTTTCAATGTTCAGTGAACCATTTTTGTTGTCTGTATTGCTCTGCTATGAAGAATATGGTCACATGGTTTTGAGGTAATTATGGTGTATGTTGAAGGTGTCTAAATCCAAAGATTCAAGCTTGTATATCTTCCATAGTTGAAGATAATTTTGACAGTGTATCGTATCTATAATGGCAGTATTACCGATACAAAGTGTATGTTGGAGTGCTCTACATTCCACTGCAGATGAATATTTTTCTATGCAATTTCAAGGAAGTGTTTACAGGTGTCAAATGTATGTGTTCTCCAAGTGGAAAGTGTTTTGGGGGTCTATGTGTCAAGTTGTGAATGAACAGTTGGTTCATTTAGTTATGGATTCACCAGTTTTGTTATATGGTGTCAATTTGGAGGTGCAAATGGAGTCAACTAGATAAACCAATTTGGAGAAATGTAGTCCTCAAAATGATCTTTCCAACAACTATAAATTTGATATATATATATATATATTTTAGTTTTACTGAACATAGGTTTTTCAATGAACATCAAGTTTGACGAAAAACCATTGTGGAAAAATAGTAAATTAGTGGAATTTTCTTTTGGAAAATATCTATGCACTAGGTATTGGTGTCCTCGTTCCAACAAAAAAAATGAATTTCATTACATACAAAAAAAATTATGCGGGAGTAAGTGCACCTATGTCTAAATTGTAATCGGTTTGACTTTAAAACTTAATTAAAAGAAAAATATTGAACAATACGTTGTGAAATGAAATACAAGCACTAGATATCGATGTTACCAACCCAAATTCAAAATAATCAAAATTTTATCCTTTGTGTAGAAAAAAAATTATGAAAAAAAAAGTACACATCACTTTTTAAAAAAAATGTTTACTATTAAAAACTATTTATCAAAGAAGACACACAAAAATTACAATTTAATTTCAATTTTAAAAAGAAAAATATATTTCAAATCTACAAACAAAATCTCACAATTCACTAGTTTGCATCATCTTTAGATTCCTAACAACTTAGCTACTATAGTTGTCAGAAAGTGAAGATTTTGTTCAAAATGTTGATTTCAATGTCAAGTTTGGCCAAAAAGTGTAACCCATTTTTGTGGGATGACCTAGGTATTATAATGACTAATGGGGCATAAATTAGAAAGCCTATTGGCACTAGTTTTCGTTGGAATGAGGAAAATAAAAGTATTATTGAACTCCTTGAAAATGCTACCCGAAGAGAGAAATTCCTTAAGAAAAAGAGTAGCATCTTGTCCAACAACATCCCAAAACTTTTGAAAGAAGAAAGGAGGGAAGTCATCAAGCCTTGGGGCCTTAAGAGGGTTAAGGGAAAAAACAACCTCCCTAATTTCCTCCTTCGAGGTATATATTTCCATAAACATAATTTCCTGGGGAGTGACAGAGTGGGGAATCGCATCTAACAGGAGGTCTACCAAAAGAGCAAGGTCAATAATGTCCGGGTTGAGGAGGTTATGGAAGAAATTAACACCTTCCAAGGAAATGTCCTCAAAATCTAGAACACAACCATCCACGATGATCAATTAAAAAATAGTATTCCTCTTCCAATGTTTGGAGGTGGATAGGTGAAAAAACTTGGTGTTCTTATCCCCCTCACAAAGCCATTGGTTTATAGCCCACTATTTCCAATAAATTTATTCTTTCTCAATAATGTTATGTAAATGACGTAACAAGTTTTTTTTCCTTATTGACCAAATCATTGGAACCTCCCAAACCATCTAGATCCTTTTGAACCAGTCTAAGTTGGTCTTTTTGAACTAGTGTTTGCATTACGCTATCTCTTACATTATGTTAGTTTTGTGTCTTCATTGTGTATGCTTCGTGTTTTTCATTGCACCTCATGTGTGTGTTTGTTCCTTTTTCTTCACTTTGTTGTTCCATAAGATCTTGAGCCTAGGGGCTAGAACACCCCCTGGATTCGATGTCTTCTTATCTCTTCAGTGTTTGGATAAAATAACCATTTTTGGATTATCCTTAATTTAGTGTGAGCATGAGTGTAAGTTCACACTCTCATTAAAGTGGGGGTTAAATGTAACATCATAAATTTTCACCCTTGACAATTTCACACTAGGTTTAACTCCTATGTGCTTGGACCTAATTGTGCTCTTAAATTACCTATTTTATGATCATACTCAAAAAATCATAATTAAATTGGGAATAATGATTTATTATTTATTTAATGACATTTAAAAACCAAAAATAGGTATGAATAGGGTGCTAGCGCCCTTGTCCAACCTATTTTGGCCCCAATTTAAATATGTCATTGTTGACATTTTTTACATTATAAATTTAAATTCATTTGTTGACTTTTGATAATTAATTTAGCATGAATTAAAGAAATGCCTATAAATACAAATATTTTCACCATTTGAAAAGACTAGCAATTGAAAATCATAATGGGGCATCCTAAAAAGTAGTTAAGAGAAAAATTAACTGAGTTTACAATAATTATTCTTAGCCAAGATTCATGTGATCAATGCATCAAGTTTTCATGTGAATTTATTAATTTTTCATGTTCATTTGTTTTGTGAGCACTAACACTTACAGGAGCTCAAATCAAGCATCTAATTATCCTTGAAGGTGATGAGTACAAAGACTTTAGTTTTTCAAGGAAGAGGATTTGAGTTGTAAGTTGCAATACTTATTAATTTATCATTAATTTATCCATTTTCCTCTATCCAACCTAGGGTAAGCACTCTCTTTACATCATCATAGCCATTGTGGAGGTGGAAACACCAAAACTAGGTTTGACTTAGGCAAGCCCCTTTATGACACAACAATTTCTCTCCTCTCTTGTGTGCAAGTGATAGATCTGAATTGGGTTTAGAAAAGGATTGAATACCTAATTACAATATCAAGCATTCAAGCCTCATGTCAACAAATTAGGGAAAGTGGAATTAATCATTGACAGACGAAGTTTCAATGTTGAGTCTAGAAGGGAAGAACCTATAGATAGTGGCCATCTGAGATTCGATTTCTAATTATAAATATCTACACTTCTAGGTCTAGGGCGTCAACACCCATGTCCTCTCGGTTTGAGCTTAGATTTATATGCTAGGTTCCTTTATCTCTACATTGTTGTTTTGTGATGCCTTTTTATGTTTTTTTTCTATACTTCTTTGAAATCATAACAGTTTATTGTAGTTGCATAGTTAACCTAGGTACACATTTGTATCATCAAATGGGTAAGTGAAAAAGATGGAGGGCCAAAAAGGGGGCTTAAGTGGCCACTTTTTTTCTGAAATCAGGAAATATCGACCTTGGACGTGAAATTGAGGATAGTTACACTCAAAATTTTGAGATGCAACAAAAAAGAGGATTGAAGTGCTTCGAGTCTACTTTCTAAACTACTAATTTATTTTGAAAATGGTTTAAGATTAAGGGGTTCAAAAGAGGGACGTACAAAAATTGGTGTTGTTTTGTCATAAAAATATAACATAGCAACTTTTGTACGTCCCTAGCACAGTGAACCTTTTTTTTAGTATTTTTAAAATTGCTTTGTTGAGAAATTAGCTAATAGTATGTAGTTGATGCATGATTTTTCTAATAAATTTTTAATGCATATTTAATTTTTTAGTAACTTTCTAAGTGGAAACTTATTGAAAAATAGAATTTTGGTCGTGCTACCCCTACAAATTTTGGAAACTAATTAATTTTTTAAATTTTTTTTTAAATTTTTAGAATGGAGTCTAGTTTCTAAAAATGTAATTTATTTGAAAATTTGAAGAACAGTTAATTTATAACAGAAAAAACACCAAACATTTCCTTTTCCCAGAAAAGAGACACACAAACAAAAAAATTATAGATGAAAGGCTTAACATTGTCAAAAAGTGAAAAAAATTACATCGTTGGATAGATAAGAGAGAACCTAACATTACCTAGGTGTTCAATTTGTTTGACATTGAAACACGCACAATTCTGAGGGTGAACACGAACTTAATTATGTGAAATATTGTAGAATTTGCAAAAACACGTCTCTAGTCATTGGGAAGGCCCTCCAAGCCTTTGGGTTGATATTCCAAGGAAAATACCTAGCCTAAGGCTTGGGGATTCCCAAAGAAAGATATAATGTGTGTGCGTTATAACACGCTGGTGTTATATCTTAGTTTTGACATGGTTTTTTGCATTTGTGTGGGACATGTCTAACAAGAGATAATGCACATGCGGTATAATGCACTCACATTATGTCTTGCTTTATGTTAAATGCTACTTTATTGAATGTATGTTTATATATTTGTATGTTTTTATGTACAAGTATGCTTGTATGTCATGTATGTATGTATGTATGTACATGCATGCTTGTATGTATGTAGGATCATATGTGCATACATATTAGGCTTGTATGTATGTATTTATGTATGTCTTTAGAGGGAGGGATAATTTTAAGAGAGAGAGAGAGAGAGAGAGAGAGAGAGAGAGAGAGAGAGAGAGAGAGAGAGAGAGAGAGAGAGAGTCTTGTGAGAGGGAGAGGGGGAAGGAGAGGGAGGGAGAGAAGGGGCTAGAATGAGAGGGACTTAGCTAGGTAGGGTGGGAGGGATAGAGGGAGGGAGAGAGAGAGAGAGAGATAGGGGGTGGGAGAGAGGGGAGATGCTTGAGAGTGTGAGGGGGGGTGAGAGGGAGAGACTTGAGAGATAGGTAGCAAGAGGGAGTGGGAGAGAGAGGGAGTGTGAGAGTGAGAGACTTGAGAGAGGGAGAGGGTGTGGGAGGGAGTGATCTGAGAGAGGGAGAGATAGAGGGGGATGGAGTGAGAGGGACTTATCTAGGTAGGATGGGAGAGAGATAGAGTAGAGAGAGAGGGGAGGAGGGAGTGAGAGAGAGGGAGAGATAGAGGGGGATGGAGTGAGAGGGACTTATCTAGGTAGGATGGGAGGGATAGATAGAGAGAGAGGGGGGGGAGAGAGAGAGAGTTACTTAGGTAGGGTGCCAGAGGGAGAGACCTAAGAGAGAGGGGGTGGGAGGGAGAGACCTGAGAAAGAGGGAGAGAGAGGGAGTGGGAGAGAGGAGTGATGGAGAGGTAGTGGGAGGGAGATAGAGATAGATAGATAGAGAGAGAGAGATAGAGCGAGCGAGAGAGGGTGGTAGGGATTGATTGAGCGAGAGGTATGCAAAAAGAGGGAGAGGGTAGATATATACAATTAGAGAGGGTAGGAGAGAGGGAGGGAGAGAGAGGTTTGATTTGTAGATAGAGAGAAAGGGATAGGGGTTGAGGGATTAGGGTGGAGGACTTATAGGGTTGATGATTTGGGGTATTAGGGTTTAAGGGTTAAGGGTTGAGGGATTAGGGTTGAGGGTAGATGGTAGAAGGTTTAAGGGTTTAGGGTATAAGTTTGAGGGTATATGGTTGAAGGATTAGGTTGAGGGTCCAATGTAAAGGGTAGAGGGTATAGGGGTTGAGGGTTGAGGGATTAAGGGTTGAGGGTTGAGAATTGAGGGTTGAGGGTTGAGGGTTGAGGATTTAAGGTTGAGGGTAGAGGATTGAGGGTATACGGTTGAGGGATTAGGGTTGAGGGTCCAATGTATAGGGTAGAGGGTATAGGAGTTGAGGGATTAGGGTTTAAGGGCTGAGGGCTAAGGGTAGAGGGTAGAGGATAGAGGGTTGAGGGTTTAAGGGTTGAGGGATTAAGGGTTGAGGGTTTAGGGATTAGGGTAGAGATATTTCTTTGGTTTAAGGGTTCAATTATTGAGGGATTTTGGTTGAGGGATTAGGGTTAAGGGTAGAGGGTATTGGGTTGAGGGTAGAGGGTTTAAGGGTTTAGCGTTTAAGGGTTAAGGGTTGAGGGTTGAGGGTTTATATTTTAGGGTTGAGTGTTTAAGGGTTTAAGGGTTGACAGTTTAGGGTTGAGGGCTTAGGGTAGAGAGGGAGGGATGGATGGATAGAGAGATGGAGGGAGAAGTGAGAAAGAGAGGAGAGAAGAGGAGGGAGGGACAAAGATACATAAGGTTTAAGGATCAGATTAGCATTGAGGGTCCAATGTATAGGGTAGAGGGTATAGGGGTTGAGGGATTAGGGTTTAAGGGTTGAGGGTTGAGGGTTGAGGGATTAAGGGTCAAGAGGGTTGAGGGATTAGGGTAGAGAGTTTACTCTTTTTTTAAATGGTTTAAGGGTTGATGGATTAGGGTTGAGGGTAGAGGGTATTGGGTTGAGGGTAGAGGGTAGAGGTTTTAAGGGTTTAGGGTTTAAGGGTGGAGGGTTTAGGGTTTAGGTTTTAGGGTTGAGTGTTTAAGGGTTTAAGGGTTGAGGGTATATGGCTGGGGGATTAGGGTATAGAGGGAGGGATGGAGGGAGGGAGAGATGGAGGGATAAGTGAGATAGAGAGGATAGAAGAGGAGGGAGGGGAAAATATATATGAGGGTCGAGGATCCAATGTATAGGGTAGAGGGTTGAGAATTGAGGGTATAGGGTTGAGAACCTATAGGGTTGATGGTTTAGGGAATTGGGTTGAGGGTATAGGTTTGAGGGATTAGGGTTGAGAGTACATATGGTTGAAGGATTAGGGTTGAGGGTCCAATGTATAGGGTAGAGGGTATTGGGGTTGATAGTTTAGGGTTTGAGGGTTTGAGGGTTGAGGATTAAGGGATTAAGGGTTGAGGGTTGAGAATTGAGGGTTGAGGGTTGAGGGTTTAATGTATAGGGTAGAGGGTAGAGGGTAGAGGTTTTAAGGGTTTAGGGTTTAAGGGTTGAGGGTTAAGGGTTTAAGGTTGAGGGTAGGGGATTAAGGGTATAGGGTTGGGGGATTAGGGTTGAGTTTCCAATGTATAGGGTAGAGGGTATAGGGTTTGAGGGATTAGGGTTTATGGTTTGAGGGCTGAGGGTTGAGGGATTAAGGGTCAAGAGGGTTGAGGTATTATAGTAGAGATTTTACTTGGGTTTTTAAGGGCTTAAGGGTTGAGGGTAAAGGGTATTGGGTTGAAGGTAGAGGGTAGATGGTTTAAGGGTTTAGGGTTTAGGGTTTAGGGTCGAGTGTTTAAGGGTTTAAGGGTTGAGGGATTAGGGTAGAGAGGGAGGGATGGATGCAGGGAGAGATGGAGGGATAATTGAGATAGAGAGAAGGAGAGAAGAGGAGGGAGGGGAAAGATATATGAGGGTCGAGGATCCAATGTATAAGGTAGATGGTTGAGGAACTATAGGGTTGATGGTTTAGGGTATGTGATTGAGGGTACATATGGTTGAAGGATTATGGTTGAGGGTCCAATGTATAGGGTAGACGGTATTGGGGTTGATGGTTTAGGGTTTGAGGGTTGAGGGTTTAGGGTTTAAGGGTTGAGGATTGAGGGATTAAGGGTTGAGGGTTGAGAATTGAGGGTTGAGGGTTTAATGTATAGGGTAGAGGGTAGATAGTTTAAGGGTTGAGAGTTGAGGGTAGAATATTGAAGGTATAGGCTTGGGAGATCAGGGTTGAGGGTCCAATGTATAGGGTAGAGGGTATAGGTGCTGAGGGATTAGGGTTTCAGGGTTTCAGGGTTGAGGGTTGAGGGTTGAGGGTTGAGGGATTAGGGTAGAGAGTTTACTTGGGTTTTTAAGGGTTTAAGGGTTGAGGGTACATATGGTTGAAGGATTAGGGTGGAGGGTCCAATGTATAGGTTTGAGGGTATCGGGGTTGAGGGTTTAGGGTTTGAGGGTTGAGGATTGAAGGATTAAGCATTGAGGGTTGAGGGTTTAATGTATAGGGTTGAGGGATTAAGGGTTGAGGGTTGAGGGTTTAAGGTTGAGGGTAGAGGATTGACGATATAGGGTTGGAGGATTAGGGTTGAGGGTCCAACATATAGGGTAGAGGGTATAGGGGTTGAGGGATTAGGGTTTAAGGATTGAGGGATTAAGGGTCAAAAGGGTTCATGCATTAAGGTAGAAAGTTTCCTAAGTTGGTTTAAGGGTTTAAGGGTTGATGGATTAGGGTTGAGGGTAGAGGTTATTGGGTTGAGGGTTGAGGGTGAGGGTAGAGGGTAGAGGGTAGAGGGTAGAGGGTAGAGGGTAGAGGGTAGAGGGTTTAAGGGTTTAAGGTTTAAGGGTTGAGGGTTTAGGGTTTAGGGTTGAGTGTTTAAGGGTTTAAGGGTTGAGGGTATATGGATTTAGGGTAGAGAGGGAGGGTTGGATTGAGGGAGAGATGGAGGGATAAGTGATTAAGGGTTGAGGGTCCAATGTATAGTGTAGATGGTATTAGGGTTGAGGGTTTAGGGTTTGAGGGTTGAGGTGATGTGCAAGGTCGTTGATGTCACTTCTTGAATCATTTAATATTTCAATTATCGAACCAGGTGTCTTAGAACTATATGTGATAAGTGTGTTTCCATGAATTGGGGGTTTTTCACTATAAATAGTGACTTTTGGTCACGATTTAGCTTTGTCAGGAGCTTTCAGGAGTCCTCAAAAATTGATATTAACAACTAGTTTCCAACTAATCATAAAGACTTAATCCTAATTTATCTCTTAACTAACGATTGTTCAAACTCCAATAACTCAGTTTGGATTTCACTTGACTTAATTGCAATTGGTTCATGGAAGAATTAAGCTAAAAATTGAATTTACTTTTAATCTAAAATTTAGAATTGAAATGTACTTGAAAAGTAAATCTATTTACGTTTGAAAAAAACGATTCTATTTATGGTTGCAGAAAATAAATATTAACCTAGAAATAAATAATACTAAATTCCATGAACAAATTCCAAACAAGCTTTAGTTTCGTCTTTAGATAAGTCATCATTGTCTCTTCCATTAAAACTACATGCATTTAAAAATAACCAATGATTTTAATTACTATGAACAATAGTTAAATCTATAGTAAATGAGTGAATATTGATCTATAGTAATGCATAATAAACCATCTTGAGAACACGATGAACTTAATCTAAGAATTAATTGCATTCACTAATAATTATCAAGCAAAGATCAACATTCCTAACTTTCCCATTGACATGAATTAAAAAGAAATCAACTAAATCAAAGAACATAACACAAGATCACCTCCTTCAGTTGAGCGGGCCTTGCTCTTCCTTTAGTGGAACCTTAAACACCGAGATTCAAATCAACTCCTTATTTGCATTCCAATTGGACAAAATAAGTGAGTAGAACAATAGTGCAGATTACCACCATTACAATGCTAAAAAAAAAGATTAACTAACTCCCAAACTAAAACTAAGGATGGATATTTATAAGAATATCCACTTATTTGAATACAAAAAATGGCATAGCCCACCAAGATACAAAGAAGAAAAAACTAAACTAAAAAGAACCAAAAGTGTATAAAGAAATCCACCACGTGATAATAGCTGAACATGAAGTTCTCAAACTGACTGAAGAAGTCAATTTAGAAACACTCATCATGAGCTAGCTGGAGCGATCAGGAGCAAGATAGATTTCAATTTCGTTAAACAGGTACTTTAACTCATCCACCTCATGAAGTCAACATTTATTCAACCAAACAAAATCCTCAAAGATAGTGCTATTATGACAACAAAAGATCTCAAATTTCCTAATCACTTCATCATTAATCATCATTAAAAAGAAAGAAATTTAATGCAAAATATCATTTCAAATGTATACTCCAATTAATTAGATATAAGGAAAAATCAAGCAAACATTCAAGCATATAGTCTATCACTAGCATAGTTAATTAGTATATAATAATTTCTTTGAAAACATAAAAAATAATTAATTAAAGTGTCATATCATGCACTCATCATTTATCCACCTCCTAATGTTAACCATGTCCTCATGGTTGAGGATCTAGAAAATCTCTATTTCTGCCTACCAACCAAATAACTAGATCACCACATGAAGTCACATATTGCAAGAATGTTCTTCGATGAGCATATCCATTTTGTTCTTCAATTCTCCTCAACCAATCTCTCAAATTTTCTCCAATAAATTAGATGGAGCATTCAATGTAGGTGCAGGTGCTATGAGCAATGGTGGTCTGAACCTCATTCCAACTCAATTAGTATTTTTCTCCTCTATGAATTCTATCAACGATATCACTCTTGTGAGACTCCAAGTAATGTTTCTTGGAGAGATTGGTTCCTTCCTTATTAATGATATTGGAATGCTGCTATACCTTTCTCTTGCTGTAGTCATGGCTTTGTGTGGTAAATGTTCCTGAACATTTCTAAAAACTCAAGTGCTTTCAGTCAAATTTCTCTTGTAGACCGGTGCCACATTATCTCTCAATGCAAAGTATTTGAATGCGGCTCTGAAAGCCATAGACCAGGGAGTTTCATTCCTCATTGGAATGCCTAATTTCATTTGTGCTTATTTGTATTGATATGTCCTATTCTCCCACTCAACTTGGTTTTGTAATAAAGACACAAAAGATCTGATTTGCAATTCCCCAATGTAAACATTTAGAAAAGACCATGGAAAATTACCAATAAGAAAGCCATGTTGAAAGTATTCACACATTTGGTTTTGAATGGTAGGATGGCTGTTGTAAAAATCCATAAGAAATTCACTATCATTATCATAATCAATTTTTCTTTTTAAAACCAACTGATTGATTTTCCATTGTAAAAACCTTTCTCTCAAAAATAATGCATATAATTTTGACGGTTTCCTCATTGACAACATTGCTGAGGACAACTCTACCACTTCTTGTAATCTTTCATTTGATTCATCTCTCTCCTTTTCTAGCTATTGATTTTGGATTTTCAACTGATTATTCTCAAGCTTAAGCTTGAGTGTTGTAAGAGAGAGGTATCTCCTTGTGGTAGATGAGGTAGAAGCCTCATGGTAATGCAATCTACTTGACTGTTGTTTCATTTTTTCCTCTTTTTGTTGCAATTCTGACTTTAGTCTTCCTATTTCCACAACACTGAGCCTTTTTGTCTCTTCTGCTCAGGCTAATGCTTGTGCATTAGCCTATTTTAAGACCTTTTTTGTTTGATTCAACTATGTTTGCAAAACATTTTCTTTTTCTATCATTTCTTTTTCTATTTTCTCAGTCTTGGATACAGATTGTTGTAATTCTTCTTCTTTTATTTTTAACTTCTCTTTCATAAACTGTATTCTTTTCTTTTCTTCTTCCAATTCCACATGCATTCTAGATATTGTCATGGCCTTAGCCATCTCTTCTTCTTCTTCTTCTTCTTCCATCTCCTCTTCTTCTTACATTTGAGGGAATTTTTATTGTTCGGTTATTGGCTCTTTCCCTTTCCTTCTTTTAAAAACCAAAATAGGTGTGGAAGAAAATTCATCGGACCCTCCAACAGGGTTATCTTCTTTTGACATATCATGAGATTTTTTTTTAGATGGAGAGCCATGAGATACTAAAACAGGGGTTCTCTGCGAAGATGGAATTGGGGATTCAGGAGGAATTTTGGGTTGTTTAGGAGAACACACCAGGTCTTGGATTTCTTCACATTTTTTCAAGGTGTCTTGAGGGGCATCAGGGGTTTCAACTGGTAAATCATGAGAAGTTGGAACATTGGTGTCAACAACACTAGGGTTTTCTTGTTGTGACACATGCTTTTTCCTTTTAACTGTACTACGGGTTTCTCTTTCAATCTCTTGTAGCTTTCTTTTTCCCTTTTTCTATCCTTTTTTAGAAGTTTCGCCTTTTTAAATTTTAATTTTTTTTTTACTATTGGTCCCTTTTTGGATTTCTTTCCACTTTTGACAATGGGAGTTGACAAAAATTCTAACCACCCCTCTTTATTAGGCTCTTTCTTCATGAAATGGTGGTTGATAATTAAATGAATCAAACTATGGTATCTAATGGACAACATGCATCTAGATTTTAGCCTAGCTACCATAGAAGATATTTGTGTGAATAGAAAGCTAGGAAGGTTAACTCTTGCGGAAGGTCTGGTGTTTCCATACCTCAAATGCATGAGCATTCACATTCCTAGCCCTAAGATTGTGTCATATTGCCCCTCACAAGTGAAAAATTTCATCATCCACATTACAACTATCTTCCATGGCTCTTCCAAACTATCATGAGAAACTCCCTTTTAAATACCCTTATGCCATAGAATTTTTGGCCATCTTCCAAGTTCTTCATGAAATAGTAGAGTTCACTTATAACAATAGAGCTAACCTCTATTATTTCCCCTCTTACTCTAGTAACTTTCACATGAAAGTTCATAAAAAATTCTTCAACTAAATCAAGTTTGAAACCTTCATACATTTGTATAAACTCAAGCCACCCTACCTCTCTGAGTAATCTTTCTGTTTCAGGATCTAAAATGAAGCTCTTTGGCTCTAAATTTCTTTTCTACCCCATTTTTTCTTACTTCTGCAATTTCAATAGAGAAAATGGTGGACACAACTATTGAGTGAAATGCAAAATGAATGTTTCTATATAAGAGTGAATTTGCACCCCATGTGAAAATCCCCTTTTTTCCTTTATCCACCTTAGAAAAACAAGTTTAGAGGCTTAATTCCACCTAAGCCCGCTACTTGCATCCCACTTGGCACCTATTTTGAGCGTCGATGGAGGCATTTTTGTCGAGGACGCCTTCACGGTGCGTAGACGTTCGTGCGACACGCTTATGTCCCTGACAGATTCCTATGGTTGAGCCTGTAGAGGTGTTACACTTCCCATTTGGGGTCGAATTGTAATGCCCTCCTCGGTTGACCGACCCGAATATGGCCATTTCTCATCTCTTCTTCATATTCATTCCTTGAACAAGCATTCCATCTTCTTCACCACTTCTAGACTTCATCCACAAGCTTCACAATCTCCCCACAAGCTCCAAGCAGCTTCTTCAACATCTCTTCAATCTCCAAACACTTTACACATCATAGCAGCAACATCAACACTCCACCACTTCAGTAGAGCAAGTGCGGAACAAAACACCATTGCAGCAGAGGCTTGAGTTCCTCTCATTTTCTCCCCTATTAGCCTTGAGCACTCTTGGTGGAGGTGGTAATATTTCACTCCTCTCCTCTATTACTTAGTTGAGTAGCATAACACTGTTTTGTAGTGCTTTAGTGCTCTTTACTTCATTTCTACTTTTCTCTTTATCTATCTGGTTGTCCGTGGAGGTGGGAACACCAAAACGGGGTTTGGTTGAGGTAGGCCCATATATAGCCACCCAACCATTTCTCTCTCCCTCTTGTGTGCAGTTATTGAAGACACTCACGAGCTAGAAGCTTCATCACTTGCATGGTTGTAAGTATTTACTTTCTTCTCCTTATTATCTCTATTCCATTTCAATCTTATTACTTCTTGTTGCTTCCTTGCATTTTAGAGGTTTTTAGTAATTGAAGTGCAAGTCGTCACTTAGCCATTTTCTGAGACATTCTCGCTTTTTGGTCCCTACGAGATGATAGTACGCCTTTGGGATGCCAACGCATTGCGCTGTCGTCCGTATTTTACATTGTCATCCTTTGGCTGAGAGCTTGATAGTCTGTCTAGAAAATCTCTATGACCTACTCTTTCAGATTTTGAAACTCTCACCACTGTTCCATTGATTTAGTATAGGGTAGTTCGCCTAGTAAGGTTCTCTGAATGAAGAGAACTAGTGAGTAGTGAATCCCCCTATATTACAGTTTCTTTCCACAGACACACCACTTTTCAAAAAAAATGCACATCGTGTCAAGACGTTGGGAATTTACTTCACCTCATTTCTTGTGAACGTTCCACATGTATCAACTAGTACTTTGAATTATGATTCAGATGGTTGGCAGTGACGTTGATAGAAGCATACTTATTTTGAACTGATATGAAATCTCCCTTATTACTTGTATTTATTGTAGCAGTCACTTCAATATCAAATCCTTGTCTCCATCAGATTTTGAAATGATTAAGACTTATTTATTATAACATTAATAACTATGGGTGGAGATATCTATGCTCAAAATATTTACTTAATTTCACATCATATTAACTAAGTGAGAAAGTAATATTTCAAAATTGATATCTACAATAAATGTGTACCTTTTTATTAAATGCAAGAGTCAATCGAAGCATGTGAATTAACTCAGTTGGTAAAAATTCCAATGAGTTAATAAGAGGAAGCTCAAAATTAACAAGAACATTTATTACAAAGAACCTTGGGAATGTCAGGAGTCATTAGGAGACCGCCATTTCTCGTTTTCAGTCATCTTTTTTTCTTTTCTTTTCTTTTTTTCATTTTTCTAAGAGATAAACTAACATTTGGGTATGTGTAGGATCATGATGGGAAAAAAGTGGTGATATGATGGGTATGTGTAGGGTATGTGGCTGACGACTTTTTTTCTACCCAAAATTGATGAAACGAAAAGGGTTTTTAAAGGAGATTATTAGTTTTCCAATAATATAAATTATGCTTTACTTTGAATTTAATAAATAATTACTATTCATTTTCTATTTGAATTACGACTAAAATCCTAATTGATAGGCTGATTGATAAACATCTATACCTTTCAAACGGTATCACATTTTATGAATCTGAAACATGCGTCACATTCTATGCTTCACATACTATAAGATTAAGAAAAAAATTGAATTTCATGAAGTTTTGACCAAGTTAAGGTGGTCAGACATATGAGTTTTTATATTTTTTAAAAGTTGTAATAAAAAATTATAATTAATTATTTACTTGGAAAAAAATTAAAAAAAAATATGCATCACATCGAGACATGAGTCCTCTACTTATATCTAAAATCTTATAAAAAAATATTATCATTTTTTTGTGGTTAGGGTGGTTAGACAGACACCCACTTCTTATTTTTTCCCTAAAATTTAAGTACTACTACATTGAAATTTTAAATTTTCACCAAATAGATTACTTTAAAAAAAAATAAACCTAGTAGTTTAGAAACTACATTCAATTTGCTACATATTCTATTCTTACATATTTTTGAAATAATATAGATAACTTATTCAAATTTTTACATCAAGTTGCCTAACTCTGATTTTTCTGATTTTTTCGCCACTTAAGGCCCTATTTTTTCCATGATGATCCTGTTCATACCCATTTCTGGTTTTCAATCTATCTCCTTAATTCAGAAGGTAAATCACCATTTCTGGTTTTCAATTTACCTCCTTTATTCATACCTTTTCAAAAGATTATCTAGGAGTACATTCTCCTATGGAAGAAATATCTTCCATTAGAAAATGTTCAACTCTATTCTACAATTTTGATACAAATTCTTCTTTTTATGTAGGTTTGTGATACATCTTCAAATGATGACCATTAACCAGCATGATCCTTCTTTCCCCATCTATTGGTATCAGTTGAACAACTCCATTTTGAAAAACTTGATCAATTTCATAGGGTCCCAACCATCTTGTATGAAATTTCCCTTTGAACTCTTAAAATCTGGAGTCAAATAGTAGTGCCCAATCTCCCTTCTTGAATTGTCTTGTCACAATATTTTTATCATGCCATTCTTTCCCATGCTTCTGAATTATTTTTGAATGTTGAAGACCTTCCATTCTCATTTCATCCAATCGGTTCAAGTATAATTTTTTTTTTTTTTTTTGCTTCAGGCAAGAAAATACCAACCTCCAATGTTGTTTTCAATGTCTGCAATTCAAAATCAATAGGCATGATTGGAATTTTTCCAAATACTAACTCATATGGAGAGAGTCCTGTAGTTGTCTCCCATGTTGTATTGTATGCCCAAACTACTTCATCTAACATTTTTGCCTAGTCTATTTTCCTCAACAAAACAATCTTTGTCAAAATATTTTCCAATTCTCGGTTAGTAACCTCTACTTGTCCATTCACTTGAGGATGATATGGCATTGATTTTTTGTGTGTCATCTGGTATCTTTGCATAAAATCTCCCATCATAGTTGACACAAATTGTGGCCCTTGGTCTGAAACTATCTCCCTTGGTGCACCGAATCTCTACAAAATATGCTTGTACAAAAAATCAGCTACTTTATCTTCTCTTGCTACTGGTAAAGCTTTCACTTCAACCCACTTTGTGACATAGTCTATGCAAACTAGAATATATTGTTTTCCTCTGGAAGGCAGATCAATAGGTCCCACAAAATCAATTCCCCATTTCTCAAATGGTTCCAAAGCTATTTGAGCTTGTAATGGCATCTCCATTGTTGGTGTAGGTCTTCCGATACGCTAACATTCATCACAATGCTTAACAAAGAATGAAACATCCTTTGTCATAGATGGCCAAAAATAACTAGCTCCTAAGATCTTATAAATAGTTTTGACTACTAAATAATGTCCTCCTTCTGGATCATGATATCAAGCATGTATGACATCATAGAAATCTATTTCAACAATACACATGTGAAGAACATAATAAAGACACATTTTAAATAATAGTCCATTTATCCATTGAAACCTCGAACTTTCAGGAATTAATCTTCTTTTATGTTTAGAATTGAAATAATTTCGACACTTCTCTATTACAAGATAATTTCTAAGATCAACAAACCATGGTGGATGAATTGATTATGCAAACAAGTGCTCATATGGAAATGTGTCACCTACTGGCTCTTGATCACCCTGCAAAATAATTCTAGAAAGGAGATCAACAACAACATTATCTTTACCAGGCTTATCGACAATTGTTACATCAAATTTTTGCAACAATAATAGCCACCTTATAATTCGTCCACCCGCTACAACTTTATTCATCAGATATTTAATAGCAGCATGGTCTATATGAATGAATACCTTGTAACCAACAATATAATGCCTAAATTTATTGATGGCATATATTACTTTTAAGAACTCTTTTTTAGTTGTTGTGTAGTTCCTTTTAGCAAGATTCAAATTTTTATTGATATAGTAGATAGCATGCATTTCTTCATTCTCATCTTTTTCTCCCAAAACTACACCAATAGAAAAGTTAGATGCATCAGCATGTATATGAAATGGAACTCCCTAAACAGGTCATTTGATAATTGGAGTAGTAGTTAAGGCATGTTTAATTATCTCAAACTATTTTTGACAATCACTTGTCCAAACAAACTCTACATCTCTCTTGAGCAATGTAAACAGAGGCTCATAAATGTTACTAAACCCTTCAATGAATCTTCTGTAGTAACCAACATGCCCAAGAAAACTACAAACTTCAGTTTGACTTGTAGGGATTTCAATCTTTTGAATAATTTCTATTTTCTTGGGGTCAACTTTTATCCCCTCTTTTGAAATGTGATGTCCTAGAACAATCCCTTCTGTCATCATGAGGGAACTCTTTTCATGATTCAAAGACAATCTAATATCCTTACATCTTTGCAACAATTTATTCAAGCTCTTAAGTGCTTCCTAAAACATTTGCGCATGAACTGTGAAGTCATCCATATAAACTTCTACACATGAGGTAGTCAAATCTACAAAAATTGCTAAGAAAGCTCTTTGAAAAGTTGTTGGTGCATTGCACAACCCAAATGTAAAACTGTATGAGAATATGTTCCTCAAGGACATGTAAAGGTAGTCTTATCTTGATTATAACCACTAAAGCAATCTAAGAAAGAGAAATAACTACTGCCAGCTAGGTTATCCAGTACTTGATCAATAAATGGAAAAGGAAAATGATATTTTTTAGTGGATTTATTTAATTCTCTATAGTCCACACATGCATGCCATTTTCCATTTTTCTTGGGAACAATAACCAATGGAGAAACCCATTGACTATCAGATATTGGATAAATAAACCCTACTTTAATTTTATATCTCTTGTTTCACAATATCTCGTAGAGTAGGATTGATCCTTCTTTGACCTTGCCTTACTAGTTTAACATCTTCAGTATAAATATGATGAGTACAAATAGAAGAGTGAATTCCTCTCATGTTTTTATATTCCCAAGCAAATGCTTCATAATGATTTTCCAAAGTCTGCTTCAATTCCTTTTCTTGGGAAGAAGATAAGGATGAATTAATGTAAAGAGGCTTATCCCCTGCTATTGTTATTTCTTTGGTATTATTCTTAGAATCAAATGGATCTCCAACAAATGTGTTTAAGGGACAAGTGTATTAATTTTTTTGATATACTTGAAATTTATTCTCTTTTTCTTGATAGATCTTTTCAGAATTAAGATCTTGTTCCTCATATTCCTCAATATATTCCACCAAGGTAACCATAACTAATTCTACAATGCCATCTCCTTCTGAATCCATATCCTCATCAACCCAAAGTTGAGTATTTGGCTGAAATAATGGTTGGGTAGGAGGAAAACGTGACAATTCCTTTTTTTTTTTTACCATTAGAAATGATCATACTTCCTGATTTGTAATCTATCAATGTTATTGCAGTAGCCAACCATGGTCTACCTAAGATAATTGGATAACCAAAATTCTTCTTTCTAGCTTTAAGAACTAAAAAGTTGACTGGATAATCCCATGCATCAATAGTAACCATAATATCTTCAATAAAACCTTTAGGTTTAGTATTAGATTGATCTACCAACTATAAAACAGTTGTTGTGGGTTGAACAGTTATCATACCCAACAATTCAATAGTGTTTGATGTTATAACATTGGTAACTACTCCTAAATCAATTAGTACATTGGTTATCTCAATCCCTCCAATACTTAAAGTTATCACAGGACTACCGGGATCATTATATTTCTAAGGTAGTAATCTTCCTGATAAAACATCAGTTATTTTAGTCCCTATATGAATTGTAGGAGGTAATTTCTTTTTCCTACCTGGTGTTTTCATACAAAGAGATTTAACCAACTGATTTATTTCTAGTATGTCTTTAATAGCCTACAATAATGGTATCTCAATATTGATCCTTTTTAGTTCACAGAGAAGTTGAGAATCTACCACATTCATGCAATTTGGTTGAGATTTGTTGGGAGTTACTTGTTCTATTTTTAAACATCCAAGATAAGGTACTTTCCTAACCTTTTGTTCATCATTAGAGTTTTGATCTTCCTTAGAATACACTTTTTCTTTCTCACTTTCCTGATCTTTAATGTTTGGCATCATTACGATTATTTTTAAGATTTGAAATAGGTTGTGCTAGCAACTCAGGTTGGTTTACTTGTTCATTAGCAGGATTAGGACCAATAACTAACGGAGGTGACTGTCCCCAAGGATGGCTTGGTCCTTTATTTTTCCATGGTTGAAATTGTGTTTAATTTTGTTTCCATTGTGGTTGGTTTGACTGCCACTATGACTGATTTGGTTGGCACTATGGTTTATTCCATTGAGAATTCATCCATTCGGGTTGAACCCAAAATGTAGGTGGTGGTTGTGCTTGGTAAGGAGGAGTCCATTGGTTTTCATTTGGCCAAGGATTTTGATTCCAATTAGCTCTAGGACCATATTTCCCTTGATTAGCATTATATCCAGTATTCTGGGGTCTCTGTCCAACATAGTTAAGTTCTTCTACTTTAGGTTGTTTCTTCAAATGATTCTTAATTCCAAGTAAGAGACTACAAGAACTTGTTGCATGATGTTTTTCATAGATTTCACAGAGATCAAGTTAATTTAATTGACATTCTCTCAAAATATTTTTACCTCTACATTTGGAAAAATAAATGGATAAGGGCTTAGTAGTCTTTTTATCTCCTTGCATGTTGAGATGAAGGAGTAAATCAATTTTCAAATTTTTAATTTCTTCCATTACTTGAGACACATTAGGAGTAAGAACTTTGTTTCTTTAGACTTTCTAGTCCCTATTCTAGTCCTAGAGTAGTTTCTACATATCTCAATAATTTATTCCAAAGAAGGCTTATTGGTATCTCCTTTTCCCATAAGATTTAAAGATTCTCTAGATTCATCATCAATTCCTTTCAGAAAAATTGTTTTACTAATCTTATTATCTAAACCATTACCACACTTGTTATGCACAAACTGAAATCTATTAGCATAATCTTCCAGGCTTTCATCTTCTAATTGTCTCATTCAAAGCAATTCCTCTTTCCTATCTCTTACTTGACAGTAATATTGATATTTATCCAAAAATTTAGTTTCCATTTCTTGCCAAGTTGAGATTGTTCTTGCACCTAAACCCATGAAACAACGTAAAGCTGACTCTTTCAATGTCAAAGGAAATAAGTTTAACTTATGGTTATCAACTGTATAGTCATAGGTCTGACATAAAACCTTAAACTCAAAGAGAAATTGGTCAAGATCCTCAGAAGTTTTTCCTCTAAAGGTAGGTAATACAAAAGGTGAAATGTTATTCATAGGAGGCTCATCATTCCAAACATTCAAATTAATAGGGTAGGAAAAGGTCCTATTGTTTGGTGGAGGATCATTTCCTAGTTGATCACCCATTTCTTCTTGATGCTGTTCATGATTCACTTGTTGATTTTCAATCTAATATTGCTAAAATTGTTCTTGATCAAAATTAATATTTCGTGGAAGAAATCTTCCTAGAGGGTCTCTAGCTTGTCTCATCCCAAATCTAAACTGTCTTCCTTATCAACAATAAGGCTTCAAACTTAAATAGCTAGATCTTTTAATTCCCTAACAACGGTGCCAAAAATGATGTGCAAGGTCGTTGATGTCACTTCTTGCATCATTTAATATTTCAATTATTGAACTAGGTGTGTCTTAGAGTTGTATGCGATAAGGGTGTTTCCATGAATTGGGGGGTTTTTCACTGTAAAAAATGACTTTTGGTTGTGATTTAGGTCTATCAGGAGCTTTCAGGAGCTCTTTGAAACCAATCTTAACAACTAGTTTCTAACTAATTCTAAAGATTTAATCCTAATTTATCTCTTAACTAATGATTGTTCAGACTCCAATAACTCAGTTCAAATTTTACTTGACTTAATTGCAATTGGTTCATGGAAGAATTAAGCTAAAAAATGAATTTACTTTTAATCTAAAATTTAGAATTGAAATGTACTTGAAAAGGAAATTTATTTATGTTTGCAAAAATGAATCTATTTATGGTTGCAGAAAATAAATATTAACCTAGAAAGCAATAATACTAAATTCTATGAAAAAATTCCAAACAAGCTTTAGTTTTGTATTTACATAAGTCATCATTGTCTCTTCCATTAAAACTACATGCATTTAAAAATAACCAATAAGTTTAATTCCTATGAACAGTAATTAAATCTACAGTAAATGAGTGAATATTGATCTGCACTAAAGCGTAATAATCCATGTTAAGAACATAATTAGCTTAATCTAAGAATTAATTGCATTCACTAATAATGATTAAGAAAAGATCAATATTCCTAACTTTCTAATTGACATGAATTAAATAGAAATCAACTGAATAAAATAACATAAACAAGGTCACCTCCTTCAGTTGAGTGGGCCTTGCTCTTCCTCTGGTGGGACCTTAAACACTGAGATTCAAATCAACTCCTTATTTGCATTCCAATTGGTCAAAATAGGTGAGTAGAACAAAAGTGCAGATTACCAACATTACAATGCTAAAACGAAAGATTAACTAACTCCCAAACTAAAAATAAGGATGGATATTTATAAGAATATCCACTTATTTTAATACAAAAACTAGCACAACCCGCCAAGATACAAAGTGGAAAAAACTAAACTAAACAAAGCCAAAAGTGTCATAAAGAAATCCACCATGTGATAATAGCTGAATAGGAAGTTCTCAAACTGACTGAAGAAGTCAATTCATAAACACTCATGTGGAGCCAACTGGAGTGATTAGGAGCAAGATAGATTTCAAATTTGTTAAACAAGGAGTTTAACTTGTGCACCTCATGAAGTCAACATTTAAACAACCAAACAAAATCCTCAAAGATAGTGTTATTATGACGTCAAAAGATCTCAAATTTCCTAATCACTTCATCATTAATCATCATTAAAAAGCAAGACATTTAATGCAAAATATCATTTCAAATATATACTCCAATTAATTAGATATATAGCAAAATCAAGTAAACATTCAAGCATATAGTCTACCACCAGTATAGTTAATTAATATATAATAATTTTTTTGAAAACATAAAAAGGATTAAATAAAGTGTCATATCATGCACTCATCATGAGGATTGAGGGATTAAGGGTTGAGAATTGAGAATTGAGGGTAGAGGGTAGAGGGTTTAAGGGTTTAGGGTCCAAGAAATGGGGTCTCCCAGTGATGTAGAGAGAGAGGGAGGGAGGGAGTGGGAGAGAGATAGAGGGTAGAGGTTAAAGGGTTAAGGGTAGAGGGAAGAGAGATAACAAGAGTGAGTGAGTGAGGGAGAGAGACTTGAGAGAGGGAGAGGGGATAGGAGGGATAGACTTGAGAGAGAGAGAGGGAGGGAGTGGGAGAGATATAAAGGGTAGAGGGTTTAAGGGTTTAAGAGTAGAGGGTAGAGGATTTAACTGTTAAGGGTAGAGGGTTAAGGGTAGAGGTGAGAGAGATAAAAGTGAGTGAGTGAGAGAGACTTTAGAGAGGGAGAGGGGGGAGGAGAGAGAGAGAGAGAGAGAGGAGGGAGTGTGAGAGAGATAGAGGATAGAGGGGAGGGTTCAAGGGTTTAAGGATAGAGGGTAGAGGATGGGGTTAAGGGTAGATAGTAGAGGGTTGGGGTAGAGGGAGAGAGTGAAGGAGTGGTGAGTGAGAGAGAGAGACGAGAGAGGGAGAGGGGGGAGGGAGAGACTTGAGAGAGAGAGAGGGAGAGTGGGAGATAGATAGAGGGTAGAGGACAGAGAATTAGGAGACCAGGAGAGAGGGTAGAGGGTCTGGGGTAGAGAGTGTTAAGAGTAGAGAGATAGAAGGAGTGAGTGAGTGAGAGAGAGATACTAGAGAGAGAGGGGGGGGAGGGGGGAGAGAGAGAGAGAGGGAGGGAGAGAGACAGAGTAGTGAGTGAGAGAGACTTGAGAGAGGGAGAGGGGGTGGAGGGAGGACATGAGAGAGAGAGATGGACGAGAGAAGAGATAGATCTGAGAGAGGGAGAGGAGGAGGAGACTTGAGATGGAGAGAGTTCACAGAGAGAGAGAGAGAGAGGAGGGAGTGGTGGAGAGGTTGGCACAAGAGAGGACAGAGATAGAGAGGAGGGTGTGGGAGAGAGATATGGGGTAGAGGGTAGAGGGTTTAAGGGTAGAGGATTTAAGGGTTAAGGGTAGAGGGTAGATGGTTAAGGGTAGAGGGGAGAGAGATATGAGTGAGTGAGAGAGAGATAATTTATGGTGTGAGAGGGGGTAGGAGGAAGAGAATTTAGAGAGAGAGAGGGAGGGAGTGGGAGAGATATAGAGGATAGAGGGTAGAGGGTTGAGAATTGAAGGTATAGGGTTGATGGTTTAGGGTATTGGGTTGAGGGTATAGGGTTGAGGGATGAGGGTTGAGGGTAGAGTGTAGAAGGTTTAAGGGTTTAGGATTGAGGGTAGAGGGTTTAGGGTTTGAGGGTATATGTTTTAGGGCTTAGGGTTGAGGGTAGAGGGTAGAGGGTTTAAGGGTAGAGGGATTAAGGGTTGTGGGTTGAGGGTAGAGGGTAGAGATAAATAGAGAGAAAAGAAACTTATAAACAATCAACTTTCTCATAATGCGAGTGTGTTTTGAAGTAGTAGAGATATGGCCATTCTTTTAGCAAGACATAATGTGCTCATGTTATAATGCCAACGAGTTTTTTCTTGCTCTAAAAATGGTAAAAAACTCAATATACCTGTGATCTCAAGGCCCACATTCTGCAGATTCTCCTGGTTTTGTGGGTGCTCCAATAAAAAGAGATTTTTGATGATTTTGTGAAGTGTGCATGCATGTTTTTCACATTCCACCACCTTTTTCATGATCTTTCCACCACCTATGCATGAAATAACATAGTTTTCATGTTGAAAAGCATATAATATAAATTCAAGTATGTATGAATTCCATTCAAGAGTGATATAAAATTGAAGTTTGGAGGGGAACAAACTTTTGAAAAAGTCAAATTGTTGAGGAGTTTGAGGAAATAAGAAGCAAAGGCTACATAATTGGGTAGAACTCCTCCACTTGAAACTCTAGATTTTTAGGTATGTGAAGTCTTTACACATTTTCTTTCATTCTATTATGGCTTGCTTTTATTTTTGCTATTTTGCATATTCCATGTTGATCATTGTTTGTTTCTCATTATAACCTTAGCTTGTCAATGCACATTTTAAATTACACAATTCTTTACACTTTCCAATTACATTTTTAAACTGGACATCTCTTTGAGGCATTTTGTTAAACAATTGACTTACCTTGTGTATGCTTCCACATTTTTGGATACGCATATATATGAAATAATTCATAAGGAAGTAAAATAATACATCGTTTCTCAATACTTTACTATGGATGTGCATACCACTCTCCAAAGCTTTAATTTTGGTATAAGCATGGGGGATGTTGGAAAATGTAGTTGAATTTGGATTTACACCTACAATTTGCATATGCTTGAAATTTTATAAAGCCTTTTCAATAAATCTATTTTTCGCATATCCTACAATAATTATAGTCCATAAGGACATATCTCATTGAGGTATTTTGTCAAGCAGTTATACCAAGTAGCTGATTTCCTTGTCTATGCTACCAAAATTTCCATACATGTCTCTAAAAATTGGAATATACACCTCCCACATTGATAGATCTTTGAATCTATTTTGGTTTTCATCTCTATTTCTAAATTTACCTCATCATTAAACTTACCTCATCACTTATGTTGTAATAGATTTTAAATGTTTCCTTGATTAGTCTATGTACAAGGGATTCTAACCCTTCTCTCCACTGTTTCAAGACTCTTTATTCAAGGCTAAGTTAGCAATATGGGGAAAGGTGTAGCCTATCTTGCAATCATGACTCAAAATGGAAGCATGGAAAAGGAATTTGAATTGTTTTACAATAATGTTTTTGTATAAATGTATGCAAAATGTGGTAGAATTAAAAAGCTAGTGAGCTTGGAAAACTAGTGAGCTCACTCACTAGCTTGCAAATGCGGTAGGGTTGACAAGGTAGGGGTAGCGTATGCCTCATAGAAATGGGGTCTCACAGTGATATAGAAATAGAGTCTCATGGTGATGTATATCACCGTGAGTCCCCATTTCTATGAGGCATATGCTGCCCCTACCTTGTCAACCCTACCACATTGGTAGGCTAGTGGAGCATTGGCAAGCTAGTGAGCTCACTCACTAGCTTTCCAATGCAGTAATGTTGAAAAGGTAGGGGCAGTGTATGCCTCATAGAAATGGGGTCTCACAGTGATATACATCACTGTGAGACCCCATTTCTATGAGGCATACACTGCCTCTACCTTTTCAACCCTACCGCATTGGTAGGCTAGTGGAGCATTGACAAGCTAGTGAGCTCACTAGCTTGCCAATGCAGTAGGGTTGAAAAGGTATGGGCAGAGTATGCCTCATAGAAATGAGGACTCATGGTGAAATACGGTAAGCTAGTGAGCTCACTAGCTTGCCAATGTGGTAGGGTTGACATGGTAGGGGCAACATAGTACATCACTGTGAGACCCAATTTCTATGAGGCATACACTACCCCTACCTTGTCAACCATATCACATTGGCAAGCTAGTGAGTGAGCTCACTAGCTTGCCAATGCGGTAGGGTTGACAAGGTAGGGGTAGTGTATGCCTCATAGAAATGGGGACTCACAGCGATTATACATCACCGTGAGTCCCCATTTCTATGAGGCATATGCTGCCCCTACCTTATCAACCCTACAACATTGGAAAGCTAGTGGAAGAATAGAGATTTATGCCTTGTTGTTCCTGACTTGGAACTAAATGGTGTGGATTTGTTGTTTGTAAGTGCCTTCCATCTATTTTCATTTCATTTCCAATTTGGATGTTCTTTCTTTTTTATTCTTTTAATTTGCTTATTTGTAAGTAAGCCATGATGCTTATGAACTCTTTGTTTGAGCTTATGGGATTATGTTGGGCCCCTCTACAATAACCTCTTTCAGTTTTTGTTATCTCAAAGTCATTTTCCTGTGGTGTCCAGTTTTCACTTGATGGACAAAGTGTCAAATGCAAGCAGTGTAAAGTTGGAATGTGGTGCAAATTTTATTCTACAACTCATGTGACCAAAAGGACTGTTCCAATGTGTTCGGATGGGTATGTTTACACTAGGCATGGTCCTCTTTCACACCCAAACAAGAGGAATCACTTTCAGCAACATTCAACTAACTCGATCCCTTAAGGGTCCAAAGTGCAAAAGGGAAACAATCCTCGATGGGCTATTACTAAGAAATCATGACACTTACAAACTATTCATCTGAGCCTATAGGATTGTGTTGGGCCCATCTACAATAATATCTCTCAATTTTTATTATCTCAGAGTCATTTTCCTATGGTGTCTAGTTTTCACTTGATGGAAAAAGTGTCAAATACAAGTAGTGTAAAGTTGCAAAGTGGTGTAACTTTTGTTCTGCAACTTGTGTGACCAAATAGACTGTTCTAATACATCTGGATGGGTACGTTTACACTAGACATGCTCCTCTTTTGCACCCAAAAATGTAGAATCACTCTGAGCTACGTTCAACCAGCTTGATCCCTTAAGGGACCAAAGTGCAAAATGAAAACAATATTTGATGGGCTATTACTCGAAAACCATGATACTTACAAACTCTTTGTCTAAGCCTACGAGATTGCGCTGGCCCCCTCTACAATAACCTCTCTTGGTTTTTGTTATCTCAGAGCTGTTTTCTCGTGGTGTCCAATTTTCACTTGATGGAAAAAGCTTCAAATGCAAGTAGTGTAAAATTGAAAAGTGGTGGAACTTTTGTTCTGCAACTCATGTGACCAAACAAATTGTTCCTATAGAAACCTAAATTTGGACATTTACATTGGTCCAAATTTATCCCTCTTTTTCTAAACACCCTCTTGTTTGTGTTAATTAGGTAATATTGCTATTATCTAATTAATATCCTTAAATTCCTCTAAATCCCTAAGGTATTCAGTTAATAATTAAATGCCTTACCCCTTTAATCCCCCTTTCATCAAGTGAGTTAAATAAATATGAGATTTATTTAATTCCTCACATGTCACATCAATTTCACTTAATCTTAATCAACCTCTTAATCTCTTCATTAGGGATGTGCACATGCCTAATCCTTGATTAGGATGTGTCAAATCCTCCAACTTTTGCAAGTTGGTTTCTAATATTCCTTAACCACTAATTATCTTGTAATCACTGATTAGCTAATCTAATCAACATCTTGGTCAACTCTCCCCATCCCCCAAGGAATTTTTAATTCATTTTTTATTTATCTAAGGCTCCTCTCTTCCCCATGTGAATTTTTAATTCAATTTTATTCCTCCAAAGAATCTTCTCTTTCACATGCAAGTTCTAGAGCCTTTGACTTGTCACATCACATGTGCCAAAGTCTTCTAGAATATTTGACTTGTCACATTAAGTCACATGTGGGTAGGTACTTACCTCCATAGGTCTTATCCAAGGTACTTTCCACCTCTCCCTTTTGAACCTTGTCTTATCCACAAGATTCCCCAATCATGTGAATTTTAAATTCACTTTTTATTCACTCAAGATTATCCTCTTCCCCATGTGATCATTGAGAGGTTGCATCATCCCTTTTCCAAGGTACTTGCAAGTACCTCCACATCATGTACCCTCTTTCCTTCTCATCGTGTCCTTTGGACACTTCATCCTCCACATGGCAAGATGTGAGGGCTTGTGAGTCCTCAAATCACCATAGCCCTACATCTTGGCCATGGTGGCTCAATCTCAACCTTCCATTTCTCTAGAGAATTCAAATTATTCTATAAATACTCCCTATTTTCTCTCATTTAGGAACCTTATGCATTTAATACCAAACTCTTGCCATTTTTCCATTTGAAGCCATACTTAGCCAATTTGCATATCTTTCCTTCATCATAGCACTCGAATCCATTAATCATCCACTTTCAACCATCTTGCATCTTTAATCTCATTTTCCATCCAAGGAGCATACACAACACCAAAGATTGAAGGGCCAACCAAGGGACAACTTGACAAGGTATAATTGTTTCATTTCATCTTCTTTGTTTAAGTTCAACGTTTTGCCCAATCTTGAGGTGTTAGGTGTTTTTCATTGTTTCTTGCATTTTTGTTGTTGTTGCACGTTTAGGAACAAGGATTTTCACCTATTCACATTTTTGGCATACCCGGTGGGACCCACAAACGAGTCTTTTGCTCTCAAGTTTTCTATTATTTCACTGTTTGCAGGTTCAGGTTATAGAGAGGCGGACCTGCCCACAGAGGGGTGAACCTACCCACCTAGGGGCAGACCTGCCCTCCATAGAGCCCATAAACAACAGGTTTTTGAACTTTCAGTAGAGGGGTGGACATACCCAAAATAGAGGGGCAAACTTGCTCAAAACAAAGGGGCGGACCCATCCAAAACAACATTTTCCAAAAGGTAAAAACTGCATTTTAAGCATCGTTTTCTGCTGTTTTGAGTATTTTTGACCCCCTAATGTGTGTTGTTTATGTATGTGCAAGGATTTGATTAGTGTTTGGTGGAAAATGAAAAAAAAAATTCTAACAAATTTCTTGTAGGGCCATTTGTTTTAAAAGAATTTATTAGCTGCTTGTTATCGTTTTTCATTAGTTTAGGCACATAGCTTAACTAGGAGGGGTCAAATTTACTTTGTGTGTCATGCTTGTGGTAGGATATTGATGTATCCAATCCCCTTGTGCCATTTGGCAATCCTGGGTGACGAGAAATCATAGCTTACCAAGTCCTTTGAGTCACCCATTTTTACTTTTTCTTAGGGGACCTTCTTGGGGATTTCATCACCCCAAGGGAAGATCCCAACCACGTGTACTGGCGAGGTATACAAAGGTGGAAGGCCAAAGTTGTACCCCAATCCAGCTACACTGTTATTAGCAAAGCATCGAGATGACGTTAAGAGTTGGTCCAAGCCTTTAGTATCTCATTAAGGTTCCCGACTCAGTCTTGTGATGGGTTGGTGTTCACGATTTGGGCCTCATATACTAGGTGTACATCAAGGACTCCCTAGCCACCTTGTTTATCCTAGATAGAGGACTTTGTTGGCCATACCCATTCTACTAATCTTAGGATCATGTTGCTTGAACTATTTTCTTTGTGCAAAACTAATGATTTTCTATTCAATCAAGTCATCCTTATCCTCTTATTGTTGTTTGCTATGTTTTGGGTCCTTTGGCATAGTCGTTTTAGTGAAAATCAAGTTCAAAATTGTGCAAAGGGGCAGACTTGCCCTACTAGGGGAAAAACTCCTCTCTGTCTTAGCCCCTTTTCAACCTGTTTTTGTCAGATTTTCCTAGCTTCTTATCAAACAGGTGTACTTTCCCTAGTAGGGCGTACCTGCCTTAGTAGGGGTGGACCTGCCCCTTGAACGGTCAGTTTTACTGCCTGTTTCATCATTCTGAGCACCCATTTCATTGTTCTGAGCACCTGTTTTATCATTCTGATCACTTGTTTCCCCATTTTGAACATTCGTGCATCTGTTCTGAGAAACCATTCCCTGTCCTGAACATTCATCCCCTCGATCCAAGCATCCATTTCCTCATTTCGTGTGCCTGTTTACCTATTCCAAACAACTATTTTTCCCATTTTCACTAAATAGGCAGACCTGCCCTTGGATGGGCAGATCTTCCCTTGAATAGGCGCACCTTCCTTTGAAACAACTATTTTTACTCGTTTTCATTGAATAGGTGGACCTGCCCTTGGATAGGAAGAACTACCCCTTTCAATTAGGTGGACCTGCCCTTGGATGGGTGGACCTACCCTTGAATAGGCGTACCTTCCCTTTAAATAGCTGTTTTTATCCTTTGTTCAATCATTCCAGGTGTTGTTCCTTCAACCGTTTTCCCGTTCTGGATGACTGTTCACCTATTCCTTCCAAGCATTCGTCCCTTGTTTTGAACATCCATTCCCTACTTTGAGCATTAATCCCCTCAATCTAAGTCTTCATCTTATCGTTTCAAGCCTATGTTCCCCCATTTTGAACATTCGTTTGCCTGTTCTGAGTGGTCGTTTCCTCATTTTGAGCATCCATTAATTTTTTTTTGTAAGTCATTGTTTCATCAAAAAAATCACATGGGTTCTACTTAGACATCATTAGAGTCCATATCTATCATCAAATCATCCATCCTAATCATCTAGACTTTGTTTCAGGGGTTTTGATTTTTATGCAGAAACTTCCAGAGGCCATAACTTTTGACTTGGGTGTCTGATTGGGCCAAAATTTTATGGGTGGTCATGCTATGAGATAGCATCTGAATTCCCAACTGACCATGAGTCGGTTGGCCCCCATTTCAACACATTTTCAAGGCTTTAGACTTTCATATTAACCCTTAAAAATGCAATTTAGTGTTTTTTTCCAATTTTTGAAAAATCATTTTTTGTTAATAACTCAAAATGCATGTCTCAAATTTGGGATGTTAGTTGGAAATTCATCCTATCTTAGTTTTGGCTATTTTTTTGGAAAAATTGGAATCTCAAAGGTATGCCTGTGAAGTTTCTTAAAATGGCAAAATTTGACAATTTTTGAAAACTGCCAAATTTGGTAAAAGTCTAACTGTCAACACCTTGCGTCATCTAGTTAAAACCTCTGAACTTGGTGTAGAATCAATCCCATCACATCCTCCAATCATTCTAATCTAAGCTTTAGTCCATTTGTAGCCAAGATCTTTGGGTATCAAAACAAATCTTAAGATCCCTCCTTTTATCTTCTTCAATTTCATCCTATTCATCCTTTCATCCATTCCAAGAGTCAGTCTCCCCATCTAAGCATTCGTTCATCCATTCTGATCAATAATTTACTCATTTCAATCTTTCATTCATCCCTTCCGAACAATTGTTCATCTATTTTGAACCCCTTTCTCTTGTTTCGAGTAGTTGTTCACTCGTTTCGATCAATCGTTTACTCGTTCTAAGTAATCTTTCATCCATTCTGATCAATATTTTAATCATTTCTTGAGCTTTCATTCATCCCTTTTGAACAATCATTTCCTTTTTCCAGCCAATTGTTCATCTATTTTGAACCTCCTCTCGTTTTGAGTAGTTGTTCACCTATTTCGATCAATCGTTTACTCATTCTGAGTAATCTTTCATCCATTTCGAGCTTTCGTCTCCTTGTTCTGAAAGTGGTTCATCCAATCCAATCAATTTTTTACTCATTTTTAGTATTCGTTCATCCATTCCTATCATCCACTCCCCCAATTAGATCATCGTTTTCCCCATTCAAATCCCTTGAATTTCATTTTAGGTTATTATCTGAATTGACCTAGGTGTCTGAATTGATCATCATCCTCAACATCTGCTTAGGATTGTCATCCATCCTAAGTTAATCATCATTGTCGGCCCAATCAATCTGCTTTCAATCTCAAAGTGAATTTGGTACCGCAATCATCTATTTATCCTTTAATCCGATCAATCAATATCCTAAGTCACCTAGGGTAATCTCTGAATGGGGTTTTCCAATCCCTTTCATCATCTATCCAATCCATCGATTGATCTTATCAATCATCAATCAATCTTATCCAATCCAATTTAATCTCATCCCTATCCAATCACCTCCGATCACCAATCAATGTATTTCCATCTCGAAGTAGATTCAGTGTCATAGTCATCTTTTGATAATCAAATCCGATCATTAGAATCAATCCCATCGCATCATGCAATCATCCTAATCTAAGCTTTAATCCAATCCCAATCTGAGCTTGACCTAAATCCTAATTTGAGCTTTAGTCCATCCTATTTATCCTTTTATTATCATGAACCCTTATCCTCCATCAAAAGTAGTCAAGGGAAACCCTAATTACATCAATGACGATAATGAAAGTCTTGTCGATCAAGAAGAATATGACATAGATCCCCTTGACGCTATCATCACTAGTAAGCTTTCTCCACCCACTTTCCACAATCTGATCATCCCTTCAAGCTATCCCATTATGTCTTCATCCATTCCTAATCATGCTCCTTATGTTACCTTTGACAAGGGATCTCTAGTATCTTCCCCATCCACATATTCGTCATGTCCTTCATCTACATCACCCTCTTATCCAACACCCACATCCTTCTATCCTAATCTGCCATCCCAATACTCCTATTACAATCACCCATCCATGTCCCCGTATCCTAATCCTCATTACCAATCAACCTATCCTCATCAAACATCCAAATATTTTTATCCTAATCCATCATCCACATCTCCCTATCTCAATCTTCCATCTCAATCTTCCCATCCTAATCCTCCTTCCCAATACCCTTACTACAATCCACCAACTATATCCTCTTGTCCCAATCCACAGTCCATGTCCCCCTATCCAAATTCACCACTCCAATATCCCTACCTTAATCCTCCATCCAATCCTAATCCTTCACCTACTCCCAGTTATATATCCAATCCCATTCCTCCATCCAATCCTAGTCCACCACTCCATAATTCCAATCCTTCACCAATCCCTAATCCTTCATCTATGCCCATCACCCCATCCAAGCCTAGAGTATGAAAATTTCTCACTCCAAAAGTTCTCCAAGGACTTATGACAAAGAAGACATCCCCAACTCCACAACTTGAAGTCATGGAACCATGCCATCCCAATCCATCATCCATGGTCACTAGTGATGAGACCCTTCTCCATATCATGCCTATCATTGATGCTACCACCCCTAGCACCACTCAAACCGTTGACACCATCACACCCACCAAATCCATTGAACCCTTGTCCCCTACTATGAGTGTTGTCGAACCTGTTGATGATGATCAAATCCAATCCCCTCCTCCAACTCCTAGTATCACCAAAATCCCCTCTCATGAACTTCATGAACCCTCCAACCTTCCATCTCACCTACTTGAAGAACCCATCCAACAGGCCTCCATTATCATGCCACCCACACAAGAAGATTCATGCCAAGAGCTTGATCCAAAGCATAACAACATACCCTCTTCTCTAGATCAAGATCCTACCATCCCATCTAGTCCACCTCAAGATCACAGTCCCCCATCCATTTCATCCCATGATCTCCTTGATTCCACCACTCCATCTCATGAGCCCTTATCTCCATCCTCATCACATGAGCCCTCATCACCTACTGCCACAAATCTAGATCCTATCATACCTCTTAATCCCTCTCCTGATACTTTACCACTCATTCCTCCTGATCAGGAAGAAGATGCTACCCCCTCATCTCCAACTGATGATCCTCCACCATCACCTAACCCTACTATTCCCACACCACTTTTATATCCCCTTGGTACTCTCACATTCTTCCATGGTGGTCTCTTTGCAAAATACAAGCAAAGAATATATACGACCCATCATCCTCCGCCTAATAATGGACTCACATCATTTTTCCAGAATAACAAAAATCCTATCATGGATCGAATGCTTAAGAACATGAACTACCAAGGAAAAGGTTTAGGCCTTCATGAGCAAGGTATTTTAGAGCCCATCCAAGTCAAAGAAAATAATTACACATGTGGTCTTGGTTATACTTCTCAAGACTCACAATCCAAAAATGTTGGTACAACCTCTACTCATCCTCAACGAGTCTCCTCCAAAAGCATAAGAGGCTCTTCCCATTGCTACGCCAAAGCTCTTCCCATTGCTACACCAAATCATTCACTGCCATCCCCCCTCCTCTATCATATCACCTCAAAACAACCATCCATATTCCTTCATCTACTCCATCCATTTTGGCTCCTTACATCCCTCCATCCACCATCTCCCATCCTCCAGCTACTCTGTCCATGTCTCCTCTAGGTCCTATGTCTATTTTGGGACCTTATATCCCAAAAAAACATCCTCCATCTCATCCTATCCATGTCGCCCATCATAAACATCCCACTCTTATGTCCCCTAATCAGGATCAACAAAATCACATACCTACACATTCTCCATCTATACATAATCCTCATAATCCTACCTCCATCGCTCTACATCATCCATCTCCTCGCACCCATCCCATTGCAACTGAAAGTACTTTGGATGTTAAAGAAAAAATTCCTAAATCTAAAGATCCACATGAATCTAAAGCTCCCCATGTCCCTTCTAAAAGACATGGTGAAGAAAAGAAAAATCAAATTTAAAATCCAAATGAAATCCATAGACCGCAAAGGCCCACCAAAGTAAAGATCAAAGCCATGTGGATCCCAAAGAAAAAAGATCCAATGCCTTCAAATGAAAAATCTGTAACAACATCCAAAGTTGTTAATACAAAAGCCAATCATTCTCATCCACCATCCCCTAAATCTATTGTGGGTCATGATGTCTTGAAATTCACTATCCCATCTCCTCCATTATTCCCACATTCTCCTTCTATTAATCCTCCTATCCTTTCACATCCACCACCATATCTGCCAATGTTGGTCCTGAACACTTCTCCCCATCACACATCCACCCCACCATTCCATCCACACCCTTTCCAACATCCCATCCATTATCCCACATATCTTCCCCATCAAATCCCTCTAATTCATCCTCTTGCATAGTCCATTTATCCTAATAAGGTTGTACCAACATCAAATAGTCACTTCACACATGGGCTCTTAATACCTCATATGGAACTTGATGCTTGAGTCCTTCATCCATATCTTAATCGTGTATTTTCTTATCCACATCCCTCTATCCTTGTCCATCTCCATCCACCTTCTATCCAAAAATCCAGAAAAATCTAGAAAAGTAAAAAAAAAATTAAAAAATAAATATAAAAAATAAATAAATTAAAAAAAAAAAGTAAAGAGAAATAATTTTTCCAATGGTGAAAACTTGACAAATAAGTACCTTGGATAAGTACCATAATGAAAACTTGGCAAACATGTGTCATGCGTAAATCCCCATCCGTCCTTTTCCACACTTGGGGGCAGCTTCCTGATATGCATTCCCTCCATCTGCTATGCACCCATCTTCCTGCTATACATCCTCTTCATCCATCCCCTCCATCCCACCTATCTTCTGCATCCTACCATCATATCCAATTTATCTCCCATCGCTCCATCCTTCTTGTGATCTTGATCAAAATAGGGGCACCTATCTATGCATGCTTTGGACACCTCTTGGTATGCATTCCCTTCATCCATGCTCTATCGTATTCCTTAGTCACCCATCATATCCTCCTCTAGTTATCTCCTTTATCTTCTCATCCAATCGTCTTGCGTCCCTCCTGCCTCATGACAGATGAAATATTTAGAGTGGGGGCACTTATCTCCCTTTGTGACATAGTCCTTGGAGACATCATCCATCATAACAATCTCTTTCATCTACCCATCATTATCTTCCTATCCATTCAAACAATCCCCTCCATCTCCCCATCCTTATCTTCCTATCCAAACAATCCCTTCCATCTTCCAATCCTTATCTTCATATCCATCCAAATAATTCTTTCCACCTCCTCATCCTTATCCCTTTATCAAGGAAAACTTTAGTGGTGAATCTTTTCCAATTGGAAAATAATTGAAATCAAGACCTCCAAAAATGGTGAATAGTACAAGCTAAAAAGGATGTAGAATCGCCGGGTTTTTACAAAAAAATAATTTTATCTCGATTAATTCACCTATGCATTATTGTTTAAACGACACATCATTGGAACTGATTCACTAGTAGTTTATACTCTAATTACAAATATTAATCATATTCACCAGTAATATTATATTCCTACCATTAATTTTGAGGCAATATCGCCACTAATAATAAATTACCATTTCATTTTAGTGATATTTTAGCCTTGAATAGGGCTTTTATTTATTGCCATCGATTATCCTTTTAATCAGATGGCTGTAGGTTGATTCCGTGAGTTTATATGCATGTGCATTTTAAAAGGCTTGTTGAGGCCCAAAATTGGTTTTGGGCCATAAGATTAGATTTAATCGTGTGACCCAAAACAAATTTCGGGCCTCAACAAGCATTTTAAAAGGCACATGCATATAAACTCACATAATCAACCTGCAGCCATCCGATTAAAAAGCTAATCGATGGTCAAAAGCTAGTCCCTGCCCTCTATTCATCCATCATAGCATCCCTTTCATCTCCCCATCCTTATCTTCCTATCCATCATAGCATCCCTTTCATCTCCTCATCCTTATCCCTCTATGCATCCATCATAGCATCCCTTTCATCTCCCCATCCTACTCTTCCTATCCACCCATCTTTCTCTTCTTATCCATTCATCCCTATCCTCATCACATCTTGTAATCTCTTGTCATTGGTATCTATCTATAGGCCACTCCCCATGCAATCCAATGTCATCTATCTCATTTTTGTCACTCCTTCCTTTGCACATCTTTCCAATCTCCCTTCCCTTCTCATCATTCATCTCTCCACTGTATCATTCTCCCAATTCATCTTTTGATGATTTGGATAACTATCCCATCCCTAAGCTTCGTTTGATCACCATCATCCTATCCAATCCAATAGGTCTACCCTAACTCGTCATTTTGGTTCCATCATTTTATCCCTTTATTAGAGTTATCTCATCATCCCTAATCCATTGTTTGTCCTTGGTCTTCTGGTTGAACTACGTTTCCCCTGCGCTTTCACGTAGGCAAGGTTGATCATTTGATCCGCCCTTGGGGATTTTTTCCATCCTATCTTGGTCATCCATCGAGGTCTTCATTATCCTCTTTCCACCTTTATCCATGTTCAATCGTCCGTCTTTTATCAAACTATGAGGGCTTTGCACTTTCATGTAGGCAAGGCTAATCTTTTATCGGCCCCTAAGCCCCTAGGTCTTTAGGGTGTGTTAGTCTTGTGTCTCATATCTCATGTTGTGTCATCATGTATGTCCTTATCTAGTTGGTTCTTCACAAATGAGATCCACTTGTATCATGAGATTCAATCAGTTTCAAAATTTCTGACATCATTTATCGATCTTTTAGTTTAGTATCCATCTTCGGTCTCAATAGGATGTACCCTTCCTAACAGACCTCATCAACCCCATCCATCCTCTCGATCCTATGGCAAAGGATGTTTTCAAATTGAATGTGATCTTTTGATACTTTTGGCTTTTGTTTATCATTTGAGCTCCCTATCATCACTTGTCATGGTCGCCTTGATCCATCATATCATGGTGTGCTTTGACTAGTAAACATAGAGGCATATCTTGATCTTTTCTTTGTTTTTGTCTTTTTGGTTGTCTCACGTAGTACCCACCAAGACTCCTACGGTCTTGTTTTATGTTGAGGCATCCTTTTTTGCTTGTTGTTATTCCAATGCTTAGCCTAACCAAGGTCTTCATGACTTTGGGGTGTTGGAATAGACTTCTTGTCTGTTGTGTTTGTTTTATGCATTAGACACAAATAGGCCTTGGTTCTTCATACCCTGGCGTCTTGTGTCTTATGCTATAGAAAAAATAGTGCTCCAAAAATGGAAAATTGTATTAGGATTGCATTTCCTCTCCCATTCCATCCTCTCATCTATCAAAAATCCCCCCCATTCCATTCATCCTTTATCAATATCCCTCCCCTATCTATCCAATATCTTATCATCATCTCTTCAATATTCTTAGAATAATATAGATTGGTTATTCTAAGCATCTTGTCCCCCATCATTTTTATTCCTTTCATCCATGTCTCACATCCCAATCCAATCCTCCTCCATAAAATCTAACACAAATCATCTAATCACATCCTTGGTCTTGTTCTTCACCTTTCTACAAGCCTTGATCCAACCATCACCATCGTCATTGTCATCGGGATGTATCCTTCCCTATCCTTTGGTGTTGTTTCGGGAGGTATCCTTCCCTCATCAACAACCCTTTCATCGGGATGTATCCTTCCCTATCCTTGTGTTGTTTTGGGATGTATCCTTCCCTCATCAACAACACTTTCATCATCATCATCATCGGGATGTATCTTTCTCTATCCTCATGTTGTTTCAAGATATTCATTCCCTCATCAACAACACTCCATCCATCATCAACCCATTTTGGCTTGTAGCTTGATTGGGTAAACATCACATTTTTCCTTCAATCCATTTGTGCTTCCTCCATCTCCCATCACTTCTCATCCTCTCTTATCCACAACTTTACATCATCTTTCTCCTATAACCCTTGCATCATCTCATCCATTTTGAGAGTACACCCATGTTATCTTGAACCCACATGTCCTCTCAAGGGGGCATCCTCAAGCCCTAACCTTCATCTTCACCCCCATCATCTTCCTTCCTACTCACTCCTTTGATGATTGAGGCATCTTTCCCAATCTAACCATATTCTTCCAGGTTCTATGTTTTAATATTCTTTGAAATGATGCTACTTCGTAACACCATCTCAAAGAGGGCAAAAATGTAGACACCTAAATTTGGACATTTATATTAATCCAAATTTATCCCTCTTCATCTAAACACCCTCTTATTTGTGTTAATTAGGTAATAATGCTATTATCTAATTAATATCCTTAAATTCTTCTAAATCCCTAAGGTATTCAGTTAATAATTAAATACCTTACCCCTTTAATCCCCCTTTCATCAAATGAATTAAATAAATATGACATTTATTTAATTCCTCACATGTCACATCACTTTCACTTAATCTTAATCAACCTCTTAATCTCTTCATTAGGGATGTGCACATGCCTAATCCTTGATTAGGATGTGTCACATCCTCCAACTTTTGCAAGTTTCAGGCTTCTAATCTTCCTTAACCACTAATTATCTTCTAATCACTGATTATTTTTAATTCCTTTTTTATTCATCCAAGGCTCCTCTCTTCCCCGTGTGAATTTTTAATTCACTTTTATTCCTCCAAGGAATCTTCTCTTCCCCATGCAAGTTCTAGAGTCTTTGACTTGTCACATCACATGTGCCAAAGTCTTCTAGAATCTTTGACTTATCACATCAAGTCACATGTGGGTAGGTACTTACCTTTTTAGGCACCTTGTCTTATCCAAGGTACTTTCCATCTCTCTTTTTGGAACCTTGTCTTATCCACAAGATTTCCCAATCATGTGAATTTTAAATTCACTTTTTATTCACTAAAGATTATCCTCTTCCCCATGTGATCATTGAGAGGTCATGTCATCCCTTTTCCAAGGTACTTGCAAGTACCTCCACATTGTACCCTCCTTCCATCTCATCATGTCCTTTGGACACTTCATCCTCCACATGGCAAGATGTGAGGGCTTGTGAGTCCTCAAATCACCATAGCCCTACATCTTGGCCATGGTGGCTTAATCTTAACCATCCATTTCTCTAGAGAATTCAAATTCTTCTATAAATTCCCCTATTTTCTCTCATTTAGGAACCTTATGCATTTAATACCAAATTCTTGCCATTTTGCCATTTGAAGCCATACTTAGCCAATTTGCATATCTTGCCTTCATCATAGCACTTGAATCCATTAATCATCCACTTTCAACCATCTTGCATCCCATCTTGCATCTTTAATCTCATTTTCCATCCAAGGAGCATACACAACATTGAAGATCGAAGGTCCAACCAAGGGACAACTTGACAAGGTGTAATCGTTTCATTCCATCTTCTTTGTTTAAGTTCAACGTTTTTCCCAATCTTGAGGTGTTAGGTGTTCTTCATTGTTTCTTGCATTTTTGTTGTTGATACACATTTAGGAACAAGGATTTTCACCTAGTCACAGTTCCAACACGTCCGAATGAGTACGTTTATGGTAGGAATGGTCCTCTTTCACATCCAAACATGCATAATCGCTTCGAGCTATATTTAACTGGATCAATCCCTTAAGGGTCCAAAGTGCAAAAGGGCAATAATATTTGATGCGCTATTACTCGCAAACCGTGATACTTACAAACTCTCCATCTGAGCCTACGGGATCATGTTGGGCCCTTCTACAATAAAATCTCTCGATTTTTGTTATCTCAGAGTCATTTTCCCATGGTGTCTAGTTTTCAATTGATTGAAATTGTGTCAAATGCAAGTAGTGTAAAGTTGCAAAGTGGTGCAACTTTCGTTTTGCAACTGGTGTAATCAAACAGACTACTCCAACGCATCTTGATAGGTACATTTATTGTAGGCATGGTCCTCTTTTGCACCCAAACATGCGGAATCGCTCTAAGCTACATAACCAACTTGATCCCTTATGATGGCATGGAAAACAATAAAAAAGAGAAACATACACACACTAGTTGAGAAGTCCAATTTTTTCACACAAAAAGCATATGATCATCCTCAAGTCTAGCAAGCGCAAGACATGTTTTAATTATCCTCCTTACCCTTACAACAATATACAACCAATTGTAAATGTGTACAATGGTGGAACTTGGAAACATTTTATTTTTCCTCAATTAACAACTTTGGTTGTGAATCATTTTTTCATTTTCATTTGAAATGATTTGCTATGCTTGAAAATTGGAGTCTAAGAGAAACAAGTGATGCTCTGACGTACATTTATTATTTGGTGTGATAAAGAAATTTTCCACCCTTGAGTCCATTTCTTATTTGCATTATAAATTACAAAGCTTTCTCCCAAGTCCATTTCCTATATAAGAAATAATATTGCAAAAATTTGACATATACATCTTTCAATGTGTTTATATGGTGATGAATTAAGAACATAAAAATTCATTTTGTACTATGAGGATTATGCTGTGAAAATGTTTAAAGACTATTCAAGATAAATGTTTGTAATATGATAATGTGTCAAGAAGTTAACTACTCATCATCTACTGTGAATATTATGTATCCTTTCCTTAATTGAGTTGTTCCAATCAAAAATATACTGGAATCTTTTTATGAAACATCTCATGGAATACCAATTGAAAACATATTTTTTGCTTTTAGATAAAGAATTTCATGGAACTCTTTGGATTAAACTGAATTGAGATATGTAAGAACAAGGGAGAATTAGGAAATACATTGCTCAAGGATCTTAAATAAGCCTTCTCTCCCATTGCAATTTTTGGTGGATTATTGCTTTCAAAGTATTATGAATGCTTTTCCTATTTTCTAGTTGACAGTTGCCATTTTAGAACGCTCATCTCTTGATATATATTATACTCATTCTTAATCAATTATCAAGTTAATAATTAGTGCATTTATTTATAGTTAATCTTTTCTTTTCAATTTGTGCAATTTTGGAATTTGTAACTCTACTAGTATTCCTATAAATATTGAAGTTGTTTAGCATCAATCAATAAATATTCAAGACAAACCATGAAGGACAACAATGATCAATGCTAGGGCTGACCAATTAATAAGTATACATGTGAATAAGTCAAGCATATATATGAATAAGGGAAGCACAAGTACTAAAAAACACATAAGCCTTGAAGTATACACACAGATACATAGTATACAAAAATTAATACAAAGTATATGCATGAAAATGTGTGTAAGTTGCAAAGTATACATTGGAATACATGTAAGTCACAAAGTATACACATAAGTTGTAAAGTATACACTTGAATACACGTAACTCATATCTATTGAACCATGGATTTATAATGCAAATATGGACACCATCGATAAAAAATATTTGTAGTAACCAAATAGCCATGTAGGCATACATCAATATATGTTGCTATAAGTATAAAATATATACAAAATAGCCATATAGGCTTACAAGAATGCCATGTAGGCATACAATGTCAAATATATCCAATATGTAAAATATGTACAAAAATATCATATAGGCATACAACAAAGGGATCTATAATCAAAAGTCCTTGCTCTACATCTTCTTGAAATAAATTTTTCCCCTTTGCTTGTTGGTTGGATGGTTATAGGTCTATCACTAATTTATTCTGAAGTTGAGCAGTGCTCCTAGTGCTCCTCCTAGGGTTTAGCTCTTGGTCAAGCTTTATCTGTTACAATAAGAAGTAAGGACATTAATATATAGAAATTACATTATAAAAATGATATATTTAACAAAATAATCACTTATTGCTAGTAGACGATCTCTCTCCTCATGGGAAAGATTTGCATGCTCATGTTGCCGTGTGTTGAAGCCCTATGCAAACCATCCAAAGAGAAATTAAACTAAGAATCAATAATGGTTTAATTTTTCACTAACTAACAACTATAACAACGTCCATGTAAATTAAAATTTAGTAATCTACCTCATACCTCCTCTATGAGATCCATCGATGACACTATAGCAGTTGAAACACCGAGCTCCATTTCCCTATGAACATTCAGAGGTATATCCACTTCCAACATATGAAAATAAAACAACAAATTATTCAATCATGAAGAAACTACAATAGCGATCCACGTCATTGCTTATAATGTATGAGATAATGAACAAAAAATTGAGTAACTTACTTATTAAACTATATATTTATGACTATCATGCTTACTATTTTCCCTATCCATAGCTTGTTTGAAAGCACCTATTTTTATGCTTTTACCCATAGCAACAAGGTGGTGAACCATTTGATAAAATGCTTTTGTAGACATGTACGATAACTATGGTAGTCTAGAGAAGGCAATGAACTATTTGAAAAAATACCTCAAAGAAATGGGGTCTCATGGTGATGGAATGCCATTACAAACAAATGTTTCATGGCATTCCATCACCATAAGACCACATTTCTTTGAGGCATTTTTTCAAACAATTCATTGCCTTCTTTATGGTATTATGTTGGGATGGGGTGGATGGTATAGTGTGGTCTTGGTTATGAGATGGAGGGTGATTATGACATGAAGAGGGAGGGGTGGGGATATGAACAAGTGGAATAAAAGGTGGAAGGTTCCATGTGTAACTAAGGGTAAATTTCTAAGGATTAGATTCAGTCAATTAAAAGCACAATAAACCCAAAGAAGTAATGAAGTGCAAAGGAAAATAAATGAAAACACAGAAAATAGAACAATCTCACCCAATGTCTTCAATCTCCATGGCTGATCTCCATTACACCTTCTAACTTGTTGATTTGTGTTTCCCTCAGATCAAGTGTGTGAGCAATCTTGACTATGCCATTGTCCTAAACAAGCTTTGAAGGATTTGAATCTTAAATTTCTATGCCTATGACAATATGATAAATGAAAATAATACTATGAATACTAAAATGACTATAATGCCTATATTCATGAAGCGGTCCCAAAATTATGAACAAAATTGTCTTTTATAGAAAACACAATTTTGAATGGACGGACGAGATCGACTCTTGACAAAAACCTAAAATCAAAGGACGAGATTCAATCTGATAATCCCTAATCAGGGTTAGGGTAAAAATCCTTAGACGAGTGGTCAAGATGTTATAGAAGAAAATTGAATTAGTGGTGGAGAAAAGAGGAGATAATTAATTTTGAAAATAAAGATTTTCAAAATTGAGAAGATAAAGATAGCCTGCTTTGTGAGATTCATAAAAGATGGACTGAAAAGAAATTTTGATAAAATCAAGAACCTGCTTGCTTTATTTGATTTTTGGAAGAAAGCTACCAATCAACTCAAAATATGGATTTTGTGAGACAAATAAATAATCTTTTTTAGATTATTTACCAAAATGGACTGTCAGTTAAGATTGTGATGACATTTTAAATAATTTCATTTATTTTGACAATTAAATAATTAAAGATAATTATTTAATTTAGAAGATAAGATTAATTAATTAAATAAATTAATCAATTCATTTAATTATGACAATTAGTGACATATTAAATAAATGAATAAAACTTATTTATTTAATAATTAGGAAGAAATGACTGAAGAAGGGTGATTAAATAAATTAAGAAATTTATTTAATTAAGGGAAGACTTAGACAATTAATGACTTATTTAATAAATAAAATTTATTTATTTAATAATCATGAAGAATAAATGGACATGAATTAATTAAATAATTATGAATTATTTAATCAATAGTCAAATGTGGATCCAGGACATAATTAAATGTCATAATTATGCTAGGACGAAAGTGGTAAAAATGAAGCTTGCAAGCCTAGGTCATTTTTAGGTGTCTACATTTTTCCCCTCTTTTTCATAATGTCGCTTGTCGTGTTGTGACAAAAATAATAAGTCAAAGCCATGCCCCAGTGAAGGTAAAGGGTATCAATGCCCCCTCAGAAAAAATTTCAAATTTTGGGTCAGCGGCAGAACAATTTGGAAAAGGTCCCGATAAGTCAATTTAATGACTAGAAAAACAACAGCGCAGTCAGTTTTGGATTTGAACATGTTTAAGACAGCCTACGGAGTGGTCAAACCTAGTCAAATGAGCCTCTAGTAATAACCGAATTTAGAAATGTCATTTTGACCTTATAAATAGGTTGACAAAGGGGTAAAAGTCAATTCACTTTTACTATTTACTTTGCGAATTTCGAGAGTTTAGAGCGAAAAGGAGTGCAACGACGATGGTGATTCCAATGACAGAGCATCACGGGGAGATCGTGCGGACATTCAGGCGGCCAGAGGGCTCAAAGCCAGTGGTATGTACCCCTGTCCCACTTTGTAATTTTTTCGTTTTGCGTGTCATAATTAGGTTTATAGGGCAAATAATGAATGTGCCGCGATGCATATGCGTTCGCGTTTGACGCATTTGCTTTCGCATTCGACGCATATGGTGTGTCGCGATGCGAGTGTGAAAAAAATGAGGGTAGAATGGTGGTTTGTGCCGCATTTGACTTATCGAGTCACATTTGAATGCTTGAATGCCACAATCGCCAATTTGCAACGCATTCGTTATTTTGATCGATGCAATTGTTATTATGCGACGCATTCGCCTTGTTGTGATGCAATTGTCAAATTTTGTGACGCAAGCGTGAACATGCAACGCATTTGAGAAATCAAACGACGCATTTGTGATGTTGGACCGCATTTGATGTACGAAACAACGCAGTTGACATTTTGAGACGCAATTTCCTTAATGCGACGCATTTGCATTTGACCTTGACCAAAGTTGATTTTGATATTTGCGTAACCTTAGATGCTTGTGATAATACTAAAAATTTGTGCAAAAGGTACTGACGACTTATTTGGCATTTTACAGAGGCAGCTTGCCCCGATTTACACATGTGAGAGCAGACCGATGACATTTCGGTTTGCTGACCAGTTGAGCTCGCAAGAGCGGCGTTGGTTGATGCGACTGAGATTATTCTATGTTGCTTACATGCCCGCCATTCAAGTGAACAGGGGATTACTGACGGCTCTGTGTGAGCGGTGGCATTCAGAGACCTGCTCCTTCCACCTACCGACAGGTGAGGCCACCATTACTTTAGAGGATGTCTACCGGATTATGTGACTGCCGATTCGAGGGGAGCGGATTGTCTACGACCCTCGTCATGGCGAGCAGACCTTTCGAGTGTACTACCAAGATCAGGGTGTAGGACTGGGCATCCAGGGATATGAGATCAGATGGGAGTTCATGGCAGAGCACTATGGTCGCTTTGATGCATTCCTTGTGACCTTGATTGCAGGTATTTTGGTTCTCGACCGTTGGGGACACGGATTCCCTATTGGCTGGGGAGACATCCTGGTTGGTATGAGACGAGACAGGACCATTTATGCTTGGGGTCCTTGTTTTTTGGGGACACTTTACCATCAGTTGCACGATGTTTCCTACAGGAGGGCAGAGAGTATCTCCTGCGGGACTACTTTGATGATGATTTGGGCTTGGGAGCACATTTCCATATTTCGTCCTCCCATTCAGATACCACAGTTGGCTGAGGGGATGCCTTATGCCTATTACTATGCTGGTGCATTATAGCAGACATGGATGGGTGAGACCGGTTGGTGGTGGCACAGGATTGACACCATGGTGACATTTATCTGGAGGCTGTACAAAGACTGTGAGCAGTGGGACGATGAGGACGAGCACCTTAGCCTTTGCAAATAGTACATATATTTGATTGGGAGGACTGTGCAGACCTCACTTATCATCGAGATGTATTTTCCGCAGCATGTCCTTAGGCAGTTCGGAGAGCAACAGGGTGTACCTGTAGGGACAGCCGAGTATGCCCGATCGTCCAAAGAGTATGCTTGGGGACCAGCCATCCCAGTGGCCTTCGCAGAGCAGCAAATTGATGGGCTAGAAGCCCAGGCATGGGGATGGAGAGGTGGGATAGCCTATCCCGGGACCATAGCAGACTATGATTTATGGTGGCAGGCACACAGACCAGTGTCATTGACAGATCCTGACGGGCCAACACCTGTGGACAGGCGGTCAGTGATACCTCATGTGTTGAGGGCCAGACGGGGAGGTAGAGGTGGTGACAGGGGCAGAGGCACAGGGAGGGATGGAGGTAGGGGCAGAGACAGAGGCAGGGGGAGATGATGGTGAAGACGACCGGAGGCGGAGGCAAGATGATCAGAGATAGGGCTGGAGGGTGGGACAACGCGTGGTGAGGGTAGCATTAGATGCTATCCCCGAGGTTGGTGAGGAGGGGGAGAGAGAGGAGCACCCCAGGCAGGAGGGAGAGGGTGAGGAGAGACAGGAGGAGGAGAGACATGAGGAGGAGGCGGAGGAGGAGAGGCATGAGGAGGAGGTGGAGGTGGGGGGACAGGAGGAGGTGGAGGTGGGGGGATAGGAGGAGGAGGTAGAGGTGGGGGGATAGGAGGAGGAGGTGGAGGTGGCAGAGAATGTGGTAGATGACGATGATGATGAGGACGATGCCATGGATGAGGCTGAGAGACTCCTCAGATGGCGGATGGTGGAGGGAGAGGAGGAGATACCATCCTCTTCGGGATTGCCTTTGGATTCCATGACAGATCAGAGGGTGGCTAACCTACAGCAGAGACTAGACGAGAGCATGGCCCAGGTTAGATCATTGCAGTCAGAGCTAGAGGTAGCCCGGGTAGAGTGGGATCAGGCAGTGATCTGCCAGCAGGACTCGGTTCAGTAGTGCACACAGTTTGTAGAGTTATGTACAGGGCCTATAGGGGATATGGCTCGCGAGTTGGCCATGATGAGCACAAGATTGGGGCAGTACAGGACATTGTATGAGCAGGCAGTGCCACCTAAGTGACGGGATCCTACCTTGTCATGGTCACAGACGAGGATAGGCAGTGGCCATAGATCAGGTAGTGCCAGTGGCAGCAGGAGTCATACCAGCGTCGGAGGGTCTACCTCGACAGGGCACACATCAGGGCATAGGTCACATCACTCACACTGGTACACCCCGAGTCACCATTCGAGCCATAGTCATGGGTCGACTAGTTCAGTATAGGGACAACCACCAGTTGTTGATCCATCTACTTCTTAGAGTCAGGCAGCAGTGACATCACAGATGTTCGTTATCGTGGAGATGACACCTTCATTCTCAGTTCCACCGGTAGCATAGACAGAGGTTGCTACAGGTTCGCCTATGATTTCAGTACCAGTGACAGAGCTTCCGCCTCCACACTCTTCACCACGAGGGGATGATGAGAGTCTACCCTAGGGGCATGCTTGTTTTTACGACAAATTATGTATATTATTGAGTCTGCGAGCTCCATTTTTGGGATATCTGTTGACTCTATCATGTGACATTGTACATTTTTTAGATGGTATTTATATGATGATGCAATTTTGACGTGGCCTACATGTGTATTATGTGATGTTCTTTGATTTATGTATATGATGTGATGTCCTATGTATGATGCTTAATTTATGATGCCATGTATGTCCTATGATATGTGCTTATGATTATGATGCCATGATAATGTAGTGCTTACTTATATGAGATGATGATGATAATAATATGCATAATGTATTTATGAAATGGGTGCAATGTTGATGCTTATGTTACTGCAATGTTTGCGATTAAGTAAATGCTATGGATGATGTATGTATGGACCTAATGCAATGTTTATATGATCATGTATGCACTTATGTTTTTGTATGTCACAGGATATCATCAAGAGATGAACGAAAGAGGAGGACCAGACCGATGATAGAAGATGACCTGACCGATGAGAGAAGAGGACCAAACCGATGGAGATGCATGTTAGTTCCTAGACCAAATCCTTCAAAGCTTTACTGTAGGATTTTAATATTATCATCATTGGGCAGACTGTTGTAATGGCCCATAAACACCATGATATGACATAGATCAAGGTGTGCAAGGTCATACCATTACATAAGACCAGCAGTCATAGACAAGGATGATCATGACTCATACTCAGAGCGTGATTGCCCCAATCTTTTTGTCATAATCAACCACAAGTAGAAAAAGACAGACAAATCATGAAATGTCGTTGCTTCTCTAAATCCTGTTTCCAGGACATCCTTGAGAAACTAGCGACATGATTGCCAAAAATATAACAAAATAGAGCCCTTATCATGATACGTCATTTTTTTTCTAAATCCTAGAATCAAGACCTTGTTGAGAAACTAGTAGTCATGCGTGTCAATCATCATGATACGTTGTTGCTTCTCTAAATCTTGGTAGTGGGATCTCGCTGAAAAACTAATAACATGATAAAAAGTCAAAAGACAAGTGTCAAATGTTTGCCAAGTGCGTCTGGATATCCATTGTTCTGATGTCAAGATGCCATGTTTGATAGTGTCGAGATGCCAAAATGTTTAAATTTTTGATGATCTTAGATGAAAAATGTCAAGAATTGCCGAATTCAGGAAGGACACATCTTGAATAATGTTGATGTCAAGAGGATTTGATCCTTAATAGTCAAAAGGGGTCCCTCGAAATGATGACAATGCCTAGGAAAGACACATCCTAAGGCATAGATGACAGAGTTGGTTCTTCAGAAGGACACATCTAAAGAGTACTGATGTCACGAGGAGTGATCCTTAGATGTCAAGAGGATCGCTCAAAATGTCGAATGACAATGATGATTCCTAGGAAAGACACATCCTATGGCATGAATGACAGAGGTTATCGTTCAGAAGGACACATCTGAAGATTAACCAGGGGTTGTCAATTTGACAGGTTATGGGGATTTGACTTGTTTTGACCGAGTTTGACTCGTGTTGACCAGATGTCGCTATTGTCATGCTGAGATTGTCATGACGATAATGATTGTCATAATTTTCTTTATGAGTTTTGTTCATTTGGGAAAGATTTGCGTTGACCTGAAGAATTTTTGACATGTGTGCCAGTGTGATGTTATGAACCCTAATGGACTGACCTAGTGTGGCCTCGGGGGCTCATCGATAGATGGCCTTGCCTACGTCATACACTCAGAGACCTCGTAGTTCGACACAACCAATGACTTTGTATCGATGACCAAAGATTGTGTCATGATTTTATTTTGACAAACCTAAAAGGATTGACCTAATGTCTCGGGGACTCGAAACTGAGTCTTGCCTACGTATCAAATGCGTAGAGACAACGTAGTTCGAAAAAATGACAAAGACTTGACCAATTGACAGGATAGATTTGACCAGAGATGATCCTATGTTTGACATTTTGTTGTTGTTTTCTTCAGGTCATTTTTCAATTTTTAGGTCTTTCTTCAGGACATTTTGCAATGTGTTTTGTCTTTTTTCAGGACATTTTATGATGTTTTATCTTTTTTTAGGACATTTTGCGATGTTTTGGTCTTTTTTAAGGACATTTTCGCCATGTTTTTTGAAGCCGTATGTGACATCCATTGCAGTTATATGATACAAATTTTGCCCCCAGTAGGTCCAAGACCTAGCCATCTTTATGGAATATGGACGGGATGCTGTTGATTTACTAGACGGATAGTCGTTAGGATTCGATGTCAATCGTTTATCAACCATGAAAGGAAGGGTATAATGTTATGTCGATTGGCGTGATAATGGCGTGAGATGTCCTCCATCCTAAGTGAAGGCAGACAAAGTGATAGTAGATGGCAGAGCAATGATCGATTATGCATGGCGCCTGTTTGCCAGGTTTTCACCATGGTACCTATCCAAAGTTCCTGTTTTCCAGGTTTTCACTATTGGATGAAATTTTTCTCTTTACTATTTTGTCATTTTTCTTATTTTTTTTGGTTGTTGCCGAGATGCCTATTTTCCAGGTTTTCATCAAGGCAACGATTTTTTTATCATTTCTAATTTTTTTATTTTTTTTGCCATTCTCAGCTCGATCTCCTTATGTTATGCGTAGAACTTCTAGAGATGTAGACTGTTGATGGGCTCTGTCAATTGTTCTCCATCTAGAGTCACTAGCTGATAGGCTTCAGAACCAAAGGAAGAGATGATGACATAAGGACCCAACCAGTTTGGTTCAAACTTTCTAGCCTTTTCTCTATCAGCTTGGTTTTTAGGGTTCTACATTAGGACTAAGTCACCAATGTCAAATTTTTTGACCATGACCCTCTTATTGTAACTGCGATAGAGACGGTTCTGATACGCTTGTAGATGGTTCAAGGAATTTTTTCTTCTTTCTTCCAACATTTCCAGTTCATGTAGGCGCGATTGTCTATTCTCCTCTTCATCCGTCAAACCCTTCAGGGAGACTCGTAACGAAGGAATTTTGACCTCAATGGGAAAGATTGCCTCAACACCATAAACTAGGGAAAATGGAGTGGCTCCTGTAGGCGTACAAATGCTAGTGCGGTAAGCCCACAGAGCAGGATTGAGTTGTATGTGCCAATCATGGCCAGCGTCATTGACCGTCTTTTTGAAGATTTTAACAATGGTTTTATTTGACGCCTCAGCTTGACCATTTCCTTGTGGGTAATATGGAGATGAAAAATGGTGTTGGATATGGAATTGCTCACATAACTCACGAACGTCTTAGTTTTTGAATGGATGTCCATTGTCAGTGATGATGGATTGCGGAAGGCCATACCGACAAATAATGTAGTTAAGGATGAACTTGGATATTTGTTTTTCGGTAATATATGTCAATGGGATAGCTTCAATCCACTTCGTAAAATACTCAGTGGTGGTGATAATGAATTTATGGCCGTTGGACGAGGTTGGATGGATCTTACCCACGAGGTCGAGTCCCCATTGAGCAAAGGGCCAAGGAGAGGTGATCGGCCGAAGTTCCTGTGCAGGAGCATGGATCGAATCACTGTGAATTTGATATTTGTGACAAGTCTTGACATATTCTAATGCATCCTTTTCAATGGTCGGCGAATAGTACCCAAGTCTCGTTATCTTCTTAGCTAGAGTAGGACCACTCGAATGAGATCCGCATATACTGTCTTGTACTTCACGTAAGGTTGTACCCGCTTTGTTAGTGTCGAGATATCTAAGGAGGGTGTTGTCAAAGCTACGGCGGTAAAGGGTGTCACTGACGATGGCATATCTTGCAACTTTTCTAATGAAAGACTTCTTCTGGTTACTGGATAGGTTGGGTGGAAGGGTTTGGGACTTAAGGTAGTCGTGAATGTCTTGATACCAGGGAGAGTTGGGCCCAACAAGTTTGTAGACCATTTTTGATTCCAGAATGTCATAGGCAGGAACCAACAATTGTTCTATTGGAAACTCCAACTGTGGCAGATTGCTTGGGATGTCAAGGAGAGAGCCTATTGTAGCCATTGCATCCGCTGCTTTGTTCTATGTTTTTGGAACTTGTTCAAAAGTTACCATATGAAAGTACGTTTGGAAACTATCAACCATTCGCTTATAGGGCATCAACTTCTCATCTTTTCTATCATAGTCGTCATTAACCTAGTTGATGACAAGCTGAGAATCCCCATAGACATGTAGTGCCCTAATTTTCCATTTTATTTCCATTCTTAGACTTGTAACCAATGCCTCATATTTTGCCACATTGTTCGTGCATGGGAATGCAATGTGGAAAGACTTAGGAATGGAGTCTCCTTGAGGGGTGATAAACAAGATTCCTACCCCTGAGCCATGATTTGTGTGTGATCCGTCAAAATAGAGTCACCAAGGTGCCTTAGGTTCTGTATGGAATATTGACTCATTTGGAAAATCTGCCACTAGCAGGTGATCACTTTGCAAAGGTGCATCTGCTAGTTGGTCTGCAATGACCTATCCTTTTATCGCCTTTCTTTCCACATACTGAATATCATATTCACTTATAATCATGACCCATTTTGCTAGACGTCTTGTTAATGCTGCCCTGCTCAACAAATATTTTAGGGGGTCAATCTTTGCTACCAACTACGTCTGATGGCTTAGCATGTAATGCCTTAGTTTTTGTGCTGCAAAGACCACAGCTAGGCAAGCTCGTTCAATTGGTGTGTAGTTCAGCTCATACCCGACCAACGTACGACTAATATAATATATAGCTCTTTCTTTTTCTTCTTGGTCGTTTTGTGCTAATAATGCCCCCAGTGCTGAACTAGTTGTCGAGATGTATAGGATCAATGGCTTTCCATGAATGGGAGGCATGAGAACTAGCGTTGACAGTAGGTAGTCTTTGATTTGATGAAAGGATTCTTGACATTTTTCTGTCCACACAAAGGGGATAGCCTTGTGCAACAGGTATTGGAATGGGTGGCACTTGTCAGCCAATTGGGCTATGAAGCACCAAATAGATTGTACCCTGCCTTGTAGAGTTCTGAGTTCACTGATTCCTCTGGGAGGAGGCATGTCTATGATGGCTTTGACTTTTGTTGGATCAACCTCAATGCCTCTTCGAGAAACTATGTAGCCCAAGAGTTTACCTGATGTTACACCGAAGACACATTTCTTAGGATTTAGTCGGAGTTTGTATTCTTGCAGTCATTTGAAAATTATGTCTAAAACCCTGAGGTGATCTTTCATGGTTGCTGATTTAGCCAATAGGTCATCTACATAATCTTCCATTATTTTATGCATCATGTCATCGAAGATTGTAGTCATAGCCCTTTGATATGTGGTGCCTGCATTTTTGAGACCGAAGGGCATGACATTCCAACAGTATGTTCCCCATGGGCAAGTAAATGTCGTTTTGTGCTAGTCTTATGGGGCAATGCGAATCTGATTATAGCCAGAGAAACCATCCATGAGGGATAGCATCTCATATCTTGCTGTAAGGTCAACTATGATGTCAATGTTGGGTAAAGGAAAGTCATCCTTTGGGCATGCCTTATTTAGATCTCTAAAATCTGTGTAGACGTGGATCAACCCATTTGGTTTTGTTACCGACACCAAGTTAGATATCCATTATGCATAGTCAATCGACCGAATGAATCCAGCGTCTAGAAGTTTCTTCAACTCTACCTTGACCAATAGAGCGAATTGAGGGTGCATTTTGCATAACTTCTGCTTGACTAGTTTGACATTAGGCAATAGTGGCAGATGGTGTAGGGCCAGTTCTGGGTCTAATCCTGGCATGTCTGCATAGGACCATGCAAAGTTTATTTTACGTTCAGCAAAGAATTTATAAAATTCTGGTCTCTCTTCTTCAGTCAATGATGTAGCAAAGAGAACCATTTTGGGGTCTTCTGCAGTCGATATGTTATCTTCTATGGTATCTTCTACTAGCATAGCTGACTTCTCTTGTTGCATAGGAATAAATTCCAGTCCTCCATCTTTGGGTGCCTCAGAGAGGTTTTCACCCATAGATACGTCCTTTGTTTTTATTATTTTGTCGTCAAAAGGTGCCTTTCGGTTTTCACCTAGAGATGTTTCATTTTTTATTTTATTTTTATTTTTACTTTTGCGACCGGAGGACAGAGCAGTCTCGCCGAAGTATGCCGTACAATCCAGATCAATAGCGAATCCTGCCTTGTGGTCACCATTAGGTATGTCTTCGCGTAATCCCATAAATTATGCAATTGCCTCATCATTCTGAAACATATCCAAGATTGGCGGGCCTTGTTGGTCCCAATCGACTAGTTGAGGATAAACTAGGGAAATGCCATCGTCAGTGTTGGTGAACTGCGGGGAGGATGCAGAAAGCATGCAGACGGATTTAGTGATATTGTAGATGAGGTTATCATAATCCAACTCCACATCAGATTCTATCCAATATTCCCCTTCGCTTGTCTCATATTCGTTGTCGAAATAAGGGGTGAAGGACCTAGAGTCATGATTATCAATGTCATTTGGTAGTTTGGATGGGTTGGACTGATAGGATTCAGATAGTGGGGTTTGTAAATCATGGGGGGTGGTAATGGGAGTTTGACTATTGGGTGCCTGATCAATTTTAAATGTTTACCACAATCTTTGTTTAGAGGTCAGTTCCCCTTCTTCAACAAACAAATAATCTAGGCAATAGTCACTTAGGGATCGTTCTGAGCCAAATTCCCACTCTTCGAAGTCAGTTTCAGTGAGGGTCTCCCTAGTAGTCTCAACACTATCTGAAGCATGTACTCGCTCACTTGAAAGTCCAGAGGTATGTCGATCGTCATAGTCGGGCAATCCAAACCCTAATCTAAGATACTTTGGTATTTTGAAAGGTTCAATGGGCTCCCTTCGTCCTGCTTTATTTCTGCCCAGGCCACTAGTACCATCGTAGCCCTTAGCCTTCATTATATCATAACCCTTGCCATATTTTTGAACTGGTAATGGGGGTAGTGCAATAGTATCCATATATATCCATCCTGTGATGTCAGCAAGGTCTTCATTACTCATGTCCCCCCATTTGATGAAAACTGTTTTTGGTGGAACCTTAAAAATAATTTGGGGTTCCATTCTGAAACATGGCCTACCGTAGACCTTTGGCGACTTGGGTATTGTTGTTATGCTGTATGCTGTGTGTAGTTTGAATTCTCTATAGCCGAGGTTCTGGATCTTGATAGTGGATTCAGCCTTAGGGTTTGTGGAAGGTGGTGGTATGGCGGAAGACGTGGATGGAGTGGATGTGGAAGATGATGTGAGTGCGGATGGGTCGATGTATCTGGATGACGAGGAGCTAGGTGCTTCTCGGTTAATAGGTACTCAGTTTTCAGAGATACCCCTTAAGTTTGTACAATATTGGAAAGGGCCGGGGTCTTCGTATATGGTTATTTTTGTGCCATCAAATGGAAACTTTAGGCATTGGTGATATGTGGATGGAATGGATTTTAAGGCATGTATCCATGGATGGCCGAGCAAGATATTGTATGGTAGTTCCAAATCCAGGACCTGGTAGGTTGTGTCCACAATGATTGGTCCCACTCTAATAGGGAGAGAGATAATGCCACGTGAAGAGCGTTCTTCGTCATCATATGCTTTGATCACTATACTCTTTGTTGGGTCCACGCATGCATCGGAGAATCCTAGAGCCTTAACCAATTTGAGGGAGCATATGTTCAATCCTGCTCTGCCATCTACCAACACCCGTCTGACTTTGTGTTTGTGGACAAATGTTTCTATATGCAAGGCATCATTGTGGTTGGTTTTAGGTGATGAATAATCTTGATCCGAGAAGGTGACATGGTGAGGCATAGTGAGGTATCCCACCATGGTCTCAAACTGATTGACATCAATGTCCTTGGGGACTGAGGACTCTTGCAGGGTTTTCTCTAGTATATCCTTGTGCGTGGGAGAGATACGAAGCAGCTCAAGTATAGAGATTTGTGCGGGAGTCTTGCCTAGCTGGTCGATAAGGTTGAACTAACTTTTGGGTTGTCCCTGACTTGTGGTCGGGGTGGTTTTTATTTGTTTAGTAGATGGGCCAGGTATGGTAATTTTGGGTTGCCTAGCAGGAGACAGACTAGCTATGGTGACCTTTCCACTTCGAGTAGTAGCATTACACTGAGGTGCTCTCTTTATCATAATGGTGTTGATGTATTCATCATCACTTCGTACATTATTTATAATTGGTCCACTAGAATAGTCGTACTTGGCTCGGGCGAAGTTAGCTTGATTATTGTTTGTCTGCGGACCTGAGGTGGAAGCATTATGAGAACCATGGTCCTACAGTGGGTTCTTATGGATAGTATGATCTGAATTGGAGGTGAATTAAGATCTGCCTACTTCAATGATATGGCTTTCGATAAGATCTTGTACTATATTTTTCAATTGTCGACAGTTAGAGGTTTTATGTCCTTTTGTACGATGATAATCACAGAATGCATTATCGTCCCACCATGCTGGTTTGAATTGTCCTGGGTCATATGGTTTTGGTTCCTGAAGTGTGATGACGCCAGTCTGGATGCATTTCTTGAGGACTTCCTCAATGGGTTCACCCAAAGAAGTGTATGTGCGACCTTTAGGAAATTGTCTTATTTGACGGTATTGTCCCTGATTGTTTTGACCACTTTGGTTGTTTGAAGGGACATTGGGAGGAGGTGTCAATGTCGTTGTTGGTTTTTTTTGTTGTTGAACCCCTTTTAGGGCCAGTACAAGACCCACAATGTTTGCATCCTTGGCGTCAACAACGCCGTCATTCATAACGTGTTTATTTTTAACCCAATATTTATTTTTGTCGGCGGGTGGATTGACTTTTGTGTTTTTGGGACCGTACCTTAGTTCTCCCTTTGCGATAAGGGCTTTCTCAATCTGGACCCCTTTTTCAACTAAGTCTGTGAAGTTTGTGCAACAATGTACTTGCAATGCATATTTTAGGGGCCCAAGGAGTGTTTGCACGAACATGTCGACCTTTTCCCTTTCGGGTATATCAATATGACATCGACTAGCTAGACTTCTCCACTTTTGAAATAATGGGATGAAAGTCTCACTAGCATCCTCTTGCATGAGATTGCACAAGCTAGTGATAGAGGTATCCATGTGAATGTTGTACGCGTAATTTTTTATGAATTTTTGTTTAAGCTCATCCCATGTTTGGATATCCTCTTGATTGGAAAACCATTCAAGGGCAGGACCCGCCAGACTTTTAGAGAAAAGTATCATCAAGTATGTTTGTTCATAATCGATGTCCATACAATTAGTTGCAAACTCGCGAACATGTTCAATGGGGTTTGTCTTGCCTCTATATTTTGTGAAGTTGGGTGACACATATCCTGGAGGAAATGTAGGCATGTATAAGCTCATGTCGAATGGGTATATGTTTAGATCATATGATATTTCCGATTTCTTGCCTGATACGTAAATGTTTTGGATAGTTTTCTCTAAACCCATCAATCTTGTTTGTAAGGCATCCATAATAGGATCATTTGTGGTCCCGTGTGTTGGGTTTCCTTGTACACCATAGGTCCCTGTTTGTTGTGTGTGAATATTGGTGAATTGTGGCGATATGGATTGTTGTGACATGTATGATGCATGTGGATTGGTGTGTTGTTGGTACTGAAAGTTAGGGTTGGGTGTATGTTGGTGAGTATGAACGTGGGATGAGTAGGTTGGAATATGTCCCCTAGCCATTTGTGTTGATATTTGGGGAATATGGTGACCATGAACATTTTGATTTGTGAATGATGTCATGGTTTGTGTTTGTTGACTAACTTGTCCAAATTGTTGATTTTGTGCAAGGGGAATGTTCGTATTGTGCCCTTGGGGTTTGATGGTATTTGATAGTGTTGACGTGTTCGCATTTTGTTGTTGTCCTTGAATGAATACATGTCATTTTCCTCCCCCCAAAGGATTTTTCGAGATAGCAATGAGAGGGTGTGTCGAAGGTGTACTCATGGTACTAGATGTGGTTGTTAAGGGGAGAGTGTTGTGACTTGATGATGTCCCTGTGACATTTACCATTGCGGTAAAGAGAGGGTTCGAATAATTTGCCCACGTTTTCAAGGGACCATAGGTGGTTCCAGCCGATTGTGACAGTGTCGTGGATATTGGGGGCATTGTGGCCGATTGCGATCCTCCAATGGATGTTGCGTTTATTGAGTTGGAGGTGTTTGAGATGTTGGGAGTAGCATGTACTGTCGTTGTAATGTCAAAGAAAGTGTTGCTTGTAGTGTTGGAAAGTTGATCACTTTTTGACAAGTTATGTGTGTTATTGATCTTAGGGTCTGGGGATGTTCATCTCAACGTGTCGATGTCGAATCCTTTAGGTAATTTGGCTCCTTGACTTAAGAGTATGGCCAAGTATTTATCTCTGTCGTATAGGACCATTTGTTCGACAAATTGAAAGGCCTCTAGATCTTGTGCCACTACCTCTAGGTTTTTCTCAAGTATTTGATCGTATTCATCATTACGCAAGAATAGTTCAAATGGACTGTTTGATGAGGGGGGTGTTGTTGTGAGAGGTTGGTCCTTCGTGTTGGCAAATGGATCGTCAAAAGTCTAGTTTGGATCGTATGTGGGATTGTTGATAGTGGACGTGGGGTCTTGTCGAAAGTTTTCCATTTGTCTCTTTTGATTTTGGAGTCTAGTTTCCACCATAAAATGATATTGCTCAAAATGGAGATGACAACTAAATGCAAGGATGACACTATGTGAAGTCTAAGTTCAAAATGACGACTAAAATGTGTAATGTTTTTGGATTTTTGGGAATAAAATATGCAATGTCAAAACCTATAATGCAATTTAAGACAAGGATATCTAAGCACTTCTAAATTGACTTTCTGTTTTCAATTTCGGTTACTAAAGGACTTCGTTGAAAATAACAAGATGACAAGGCCAATATGACTAGTGAGTTTTCCTAACTAGACTTTTGAGTTGGAAAAAAATCTCATAAAAAGGGACAATGACTGAAAAAGATAATGGATGGTGAAGTCCAAGATAACCTAGTTTCGAAAATAATGACATTTGCGAATTGGTGCTGAGATTTATCTAATCCAAAGTATGCAATGATTTGAAGCCTAGGGACAAACTAACGTCAAATGTATGCACCTAAAATTCAAGATGAAGGGTGAAACCTATGGTAAAGAATGCAAACTAATGGACAAAAGTTTTGAGCAATTTCAGAATTGGTGTCTGGCAGGATTCCTTTGGAAACTGTGTTTGACAAAATATTGACAAAGTGTGGACTCAGATTTGGATCTGTTTCAGGGTTTGATTCGTGACAGGTGAATGCGTCGTTTGAAGCTGTGAATGCGTCACAGTTTGTCAAATGTGGTTTGTTTTTGTGATTGTGGCTTTTGGACTATCAGATGTGACTCGGTTTTGCATATGCGGCTCTGTAGTGTTCAGATGCATTGCGACGCATACAGATGCGGCATTTTAAATGTCAAATGCAGTTTAACAGAGCAATTACGGTGCAGAAAATCGATTGCGGTTCAACAGATGCGACACAGTTTTGTTTAAAATTGATTTTCTTGTCATTTTGATGGCAAGTTTGATCTGTTTGGTGTTGAATGTTTTGTTTAGAACTATGATGAAACCAAAAAGCACTTGACAACACATAGTGTTTTGAATGTAAGAAATCGCACATAAGACAAGTACAATCCTAAAAGGCCAATAGGCCAAGGGTTTGGATACTTGATATAGCCCACTGATATACCCCAGATTGGTGATAAACACCTTTCCTTCTCGAGAGTGGATAGCTTAGAATTTTGGTGGCATTGGCTCCCCTCCACGGCTCATTAACGTCATTCGAGCACACCAAATTCAGATTCTTTGGGTAATGACATCCCAAGAATTGCTATCTCTACTCAAGGGGATCGGTAGTGAGTGTCTTCGGGCATGATACTGTACCCTGCACTATATCAAGCAACGACCAATAGAACGGTTGGACACTAAGACAAGAGGTGTTTAATACAGGCATTCCGTTCGTGGGGCATGATCCATGCGGCGAGAGTCCCCTTTCAGATCCATCTCATCAAAACCACACTTGTGATTCTTGGGATTTCCCCAAGAACCCACTTTTATATATCAGCTGGAAGTCCCTTGGTGTCAAGGTGCTACCAGTCTGAGTCGTCCTGGGGTGAGTACTTTTTCCCACCAGAACAGGCCCAAGTTCTAGAGTTAGTAACCGTTTCTCTTACACCCAGGATCGCACAAGTGTGCAAGGGGAGAGGATACTTCGATTACCAGATCATGAGGGTGACACAAAATAAGATGGTTCTAGTTTTCTGATCACCTAGTTTTCACAAGGTGAGAGCATAATCATCTACCACCTTCAAGCACAATCAAACAGAATCAAACACACATCCATTTTAAAAGCACCAAATGAAGTGTTTTCTACACTAGAAATCACAAACATGTTGTTTGAGAAATGAGTCTTTGATAAGCATAGCTGCAAAACCACAAGTTAGCAGTTTCATCCACTAGTCTTGGATCCACTAAACGTAACTGCCACATGCTGTGAAACACGATTAGTAACATGACAGCCCCTACTGGGCAGAATGCAAAAAATAAAACCAGAGTGCTAAAAAAAAAAGAAAGAACAAAAAAACCTCAAAAATACAAATGCAAATGAGAAGAAAACATTACCAGGTGAATGCGTCACGATAGAGCGAATGCGTCGCTTGGTTCGTCAAATGTGGCTCGGTATTTCAACTGCAGCTTTTTGGACTACGATTTCGGCGTTTGGGTCTTCTAATGCGTCGCGATGCATCCGATATGTCACGATTTAAAAAAAAAGACCGCATCACTCCTTACCTATACCTGCAAAAATGACAGAAAAAAAACACGAAAACCGTACGAAAATAAAGCAAATAACAGAGTCGTTTTCACGTCGGGTTCACCAATGTAACTAAGGGTAAATTTCTAAGCATTAGATTCAATCAATTAAAAGCACAATAAACCCAAAGAAGTAATGAATTGCAAAGGAAAATAAATGAAAACACAGAAAATAGAACAATCTCACCTAGTGTCTTCAATCTCCATGGCTGATCTCCATTACACCTTCTAACTTGTTGATTTGTGTTGCCCTCAGATCGAGTGTGTGAGCAATCTTGACTATGCCATTGTCCTAAACAAGCTTTGAAGGATTTGAATCTTAAATTTATATGCCTATGACAATATGATAAATGAAAATAATACTATGAATACTAAAATGACTATAATGCCTATATTCATGAAGTGGTCCCAAAATTATGAACAAAATTGTCTTTTATAGAAAACACAATTTTGAATGGACGGACGAGATCGACTCCTGACAAAAACCTAAAATCAAAGGACGAGATTCAATCTGATAATCCCTAATCAGGGTTAGGGTAAAAATCCTTAGACGAGTGGTCAAGATGTTATAGAAGAAAATTGAATTAGTGGTGGAGAAAAGAGGAGATAATTAATTTTGAAAATAAAGATTTTCAAAATTGAGAAGATAAAGATAGCCTGCTTTGTGAGATTCATAAAAGATGGACTGAAAAGCAATTTTGATAAAATCAAGAACCTGCTTGCTTTATTTGATTTTTGGAAGAAAGCTACCAATCAACTCAAAATATGGATTTTGTGAGACAAATAAATAATCTTTTTTAGATTATTTACCAAAATGGACTGTCAGTTAAGATTGTGATGACATTTTAAATAATTTCATTTATTTTGACAATTAAATAATTAAAGATAATTATTTAATTTAGAAGATAAGATTAATTAATTAAATAAATTAATCAATTCATTTAATTATGACAATTAGTGACATATTAAATAAATGAATAAAACTTATTTATTTAATAATGGAAGAAATGATGAAGAAGGGTGATTAAATAAATTAAGAAATTTATTTAATTAAGGGAAGACTTAGACAATTAATGACGTATTTAATAAATTTATTTATTTATTTAATAATCATGAAGAATAAATGGACATGAATTAATTAAATAATTATGAATTATTTAATCAATAGTCAAATGTGGACCAAGGACATAATTAAATGTCATAATTATGCTAGGACGAAAGTGGTAAAAATGAAGCTTGCAGGCCTAGGTCATTTTTAGGTGTCTACACCATGGATTGGTAAATTGAGAATGAGGACCTTGAAAAGAATTTGGAGAGGAATTTTGGCTAAAGGGTTGGTTTTTATTCTTCAAGCAGCGAGTTGTTTGAAAAAATGCCTCAAAGAAATGTGGTCTCATGGTGATGGAATGGAGTTCCATCACCACATGAGACCACATCTATTCAAGGATTTTTTTCATACTACTGACTCCCTTGACTATGATATGCTTACTATTATGCTTTGATAGATTTTTTCCAAGCATCCATAGTTTGTTGGAAAACACCTATTTTAGGCTTTAGCCATAGCAACAAGGAAGTGAGTAGTTTGATAAAATGATTTGGTACACATGTATGTAAAATGTGGTAGCATAGAAAAGGTGGTGAGTTGTTTGAAGAAATGCCTTGAAGAAATGTGGTCTCATGGTGATGGAATGGAATTTCATCACCATGAGACCACATTTCTTCGAGGCATTTTTTCAAACTACTCATTGCCTTGTCTATGCTATTGCTTACTATTATGCTTTGATAGATTTTTTCCAAGCATCCATAGTTTGTTAGAAAACACCTTTTTTAGGCTTTTAGCCATAGTAGCAAGGAAATTAACTATTTGATAAAATTATTTGATAGACACGTATGGAAAATGTGGTAGCATAGAAAAGGCGGTGAGTTGTTTGAAAAAATGCCTCAAATAAATTGGGTCTCATGGTGATGGACATCACCATGAGACCACATTTCTTTGAGTCATTTTTTCAAACAACTGATTTCCTTGTCTATCATGCTATTGCTTACTATTATTCTTTCATATATTTCTTCCAAGCATCTATAACATAGACAAGGTAGTGAACTATTTGAAAAGATGCCTCAGTAAAAAGTGGTCTCATGGAATGCCATGACAAGAAAATGCAATTGGAAGCTACTCCTAATTATTACTTATGCTATGTGAAGTAATTGCATCACTGCTTATGGTAACTTTCTAAACAACTATATTGAAGTTGAAATTTTGTCATCTATCCACATCTAGTTACTAGTTATGGAATGCGAAGTAATGATTTGAGTTTGAAAGATGTGCAATGCAATGTAATCAATGATATGAATATAAAATACACAAATCTATTAAGTACAATTCATTAGTTAAACTCTTTATTCTATTACCTACGTGTAGGTTTGTGTAAATCCACTGGCACTAGGAGGTGTTCCCATGAAACCTCCAATATTAGCCTATTCAACATATAAAATCACATATTAGAATAGCATTTATAAAAGAATGCTATTAACATGTAATAATTTTATAGTTGTTTACTAGTTACATACCTCAATGGTAGATGTAGTGGAGTAATAAGTGGGTGTAGAGCCGGTGTATCCAGTATCAACACTGTGACCCTAAAATTTTATCAAAATCGTAAAACTAAATTAGTTAATCTTGCATTTCAAAATTAAAATTTAATAAATTAAATTCAATGAACATGCTAACATTTACTTGAGTATCAATGCCATAGGCCTCATTCAAAATGTCAACTTCCCTCACCATCTCCATAGTTGCAGACGTATCCTATGTAGTAGCCTCCTAAGTGTCGATGGGGTCATATGAACAAGTCGCCCCGCAAGCCTAACACAAATGTGATCAAAGCCCACCATTCAAAGACTCCCTTGGATGGCGTTGTAGTATAGGGATGTCATACTGGATGACACTTTGGGTCAAAGAGCTAATGGCCTGCAAAGTGTCTACCTTGACACTCTCCTTCACGATGGAAGGGATAACGATGTGCTCATGAGGCAACCTAGTGAGAGGTCATATCGCTTGCCACCTAGGATCTTGATGTGCACTAGGTATATCTTGAGCTGACCCCCCACCTCTCCCCTAGAAGTCCCTCATATAAAAATAATTCGGGATTTTGTTCAGGATGAACTCACAGTATAGTTTCCTTAGGAAATATTGTAGGACTTTGCAATTATTGCATGGTGGGTAATAAAAAACCATGCACCACCTATCCCAAAAAAAGGTCCTAATCTGTTGGTGGTGGCACCAATGGATAGGAAACCTCTTCGCATTGAAGCTAAATTTTCATTTGTGTGTGGGTCAGTGAATAATGAGCACAAATCTAATTTTGTAATTTTTAGATCTTTTACATCTTTATATGATAATTTATCCTAGTAATAATCCCTATCTGCCTACCTCCTATCTTGCCAACTAGTTAATTGTTTTTTGATTGAATCTACATGTTTTAACATTTCTTTGAGTGAATTTGTAAGGTTTTTTTTTCCATGGTTGAACCGTTTGGATCGTTCAATCTCGTGATTAACTCCTCAAATTTTTTTTTATTGTTTTCAATTTCACTCATTAAATTTTTCTAAGTGCCAACAAGATGTTGAGGATTGGTGGAGGAGGATTTTGTTGTGGTTGTTGAACTTGAGGATTTTATTGATATTGTTGTTGCTTTGCTTGTTGAGGATTTTGTTCCTATTGTTGTTGATCTGCTTGTTGAGGATTTTGAGGAGGGTTTGCAGGTTCATTAACATCTCCTACAATTTCAACAAATAAATATAAAAAATAACCTAAAACTAACAAATTCACAACAAAAAACAAACAATCCTTACCTCTTAGACCTCCTCGTCGATGTGGCGATATCCTGGCAATGAAACAACAATAATTTGATGAAAAAAATTGCAAGATGACTCCTCCCAGAAAGTGAGCATGCAAATGAAGGGCTTTTGGCTACAGGTAGAAAAAAAATAGTCACAATGCAAATGAATTCGATTTCCTTTTTCTTTTTTCTTTTTATGGCTCATAATGCAAGCACATTATAATGTGAGTGCATTATAACGTGAGTGCATTATAACGCGAGCTCATTATACTGCGCTCGCGTTATGAGCTATCAAAACTTTTTTCAAAATTTGGCCACAAATTGGCCCATCTTTTTGCACCCACCCAAATCAAGTTAATTCATAATTAATCTTGTAACCCCAAAGAAAGAGCCAACACCCTGATCCACACTTATGCATTTTCTCATCTCCTTCAATTCCTAGAATCTTTTGTATCTATTTGATTAGGGGGGCATATAGATTATCAATGGTATTTTTTATTGGTTTATTATAGTAATGTAACTATGATGAATATGCTTTTTTTTGGTAATAGACATATCCTCATTATCATATCTAGGAAAATATATTTTACCATTCTATTTAGGAAGTTGGATCTTGTTCCTTATCTAGATTTAAATATCTCTCACACCTCATTTGCATGGTTATATTCTTTTCCACATAGTTAGATATTTTATTATTTTTTGTAATAGGCATAATTTCTCATCCTTACCCTTTTATTTTTTACTAGTTTTAATGTTAGGTCCTTCTGGAACAAGTTGTGGTTAATGCTTACTTGCAAAGTGTGTGGTAGATGCTGCTTATTGCTTGCTATTTTTTAGTTTATAGGTATAAAAGGAGATGCTCATTTTGCAAGAATAATTACAAAATGATTTGTTACTTTACATAGATCTACTATCCTTTGAGTGTCTAGAATTTTTAATTTACACATGTTGACTATTTTTCTTACTTTAACATTTTTTTCCTACTAATTCACTTGCACAATTAAGTGGGGTTAGAATATAGTGGTTAAAATTGAATACACATACCTTTCTTCCTTACACATATTGGGCCCACTTTGATTATATTGTCCCAAATACAATGATTAGCTCACATGTGGCATATTCTTGCATGAATTCATCTCATGAAATAGCATATCTTGATCCTTGTCATCACTAATCCTTAATAACTCATCCTTGGACCCTAGACCAATAATTAAGCACATTAGATTAGATTCATGGGTACAAACTTGACTCCTCAAGTTAGTTTTATAGTTGTAGATCTAATCCCTAAACTTAAAAAAAATATTTAAAATTCGTATTTTTCTAACTACTTCACTTGCTATTGTAAGTTGGCTCAACAACTATTTTGTTAATTTTTTGGCTTGGTTGTAATAACTAAAAAAAATCATTCATGCTCATTTAAAAATGATGTTGGAGATTATCAACGAATCATGAATGACCATTGTAGGGATTTATAAATAGAGCAATTATGAGACCATTATAAAAGCTTTTATAAAAAATAATCAAAGCACACCATCTTAGGTTCATTGCACACTTGTTTGTTCTCTTCAAACCTTTCACTTATAAAGCTATTCTACCATGTGTTTAACCAAGGAGAACTTTACCTTCATAATTCAAAAGATTCCTCAAAGGTAATTGTAAACTCAACATGCCCTTACACACATTAAAATAGTAGAAATCAAGTCTAGTGAATTCCAACAATCAACATTCTGCCATATCAAATCCATGAGTTTCAAATCAAATTTGTAGGCAAATTCAAATATGCAATTGTGGAGATGAATATGCACTTAGATAAGTGATCCAACAAAGAAAACAATGAATTTGTGGAGTCTAAGATCTTCACCAAAATCAACCTTAAAATTTAAAAACATTGACAAATTAACTTCTCATATTTGTCACAACTTTCCTCCATCATCGAATTTTAAACTGTCATATTTAATTTCTTCTAAAATCATGAATTTTAAACTTGTACCCTGTACTCCTGAGTTAGCCTAATGGTGGAGAATGTGTACTCTTGAAATAGAGGTCACAAGTTCAAATCTTGTTGTGGGTAGGGTATGCATGGCTCATTTGTAGTGCAGTTAGGTGCCTCCTGCATGGAGTATAAGGTAGTCCCATATACTATAAGCCATTTGTAAACCCAAACATAAGGGTATGCACGACTTGTTTGGAGTGCATTTAAGTGCCTCCTACATGGAGTATGGGGTAGTCCCATAGACTATAAGTCATATGTAAACCAAAAAATAGATCACCCAATAATATGGACTATAAAAGAATCCATTTCCATTTCCATTTCCAAATGCTAGACTTTTTATTAATTAATTATTTGTCCTCATATTTTCAGTACGTATAGCGTGTAATGTACTCTTTGTTAAAAAAATATATTCTTGTTCCGATTCATATAGAGCCGTACAGCCATGAGACTTTCTTTCCATAAGGAATATTGTGTAGATTTTGCTTTATTTTGCATCAGAACGATTAAAACCATGATAGGACGGCGCTTTAACAAGGTTCCACTCTACAGTGATTGAAAACGATGACCATATATATATTCTATACACGTTACAGGTATGGTAATGAAAGAAATAGGAAAGGAATCCGACGCAGGAACGTAAAACAAACCATGGTGAATGAGTTTACTTCGTGCCATCACCTCGACATTTACCCAAACATATTTATATAATTTGATAAGCAAAATCGCCTCGGATTTGTCCAAACTAATAACTGCGAGCCTGGTGTGTCTGAATGAGCTTCTGAACGCTATGGAAATGGGCGAGCTTGCAGGGGATGTTGATGGGGCCCCTGTGATTGAAGCCATGCTCCTCCTCCGCCTCCTTCAGTAGTTCTCTAAACAGAGGATGGTTACAGTACACCACTGGAATCACATAACGCTCATGCTCCGCTCCTTCTCCAACCTCCACAGCCAAATAGCCCTTGGGAACTTGTTTGGAACATCTGCTCTCGCGTATATCTAGTCCCTTCTTATAGCCTTGGGAGAACTGGGGGAGATAAGATTGCCAGCGGAGGAAATTCAGCCTTTGTAATTCCAGGTGAGGAAGACGAATCTGGCGAACTGGAGTACCTTGGGAGTACTCAAAGAAATCTGAAGAGTTCAAGAGCGGTTGACTGTTAACCCATCTTCTACAAAGCTTTCCTCCGATGCCAAGGCGAACAGACCTTCTGCTATTTAGTCGGCGCAGAGGAGCATATGATCTAGACTTCCCAGACTGTTTTATCCATCTCCAGATCTTCACTATTCTATATCCTAATCTGAAACCCATTTCAATACAATTCTTGGACTGAAAAGAAACAAAATCAGCTAACCTTGTACGAGAAAAGCTTACCACCAGTCATTTATATGCATCGCGAGATCATCTTGGGAGAAAGAAAGAACTGGTTACATTGGATTTGCTCCACCTCTCTCATACCAAAATCAAGCCTAAAGAACAGAGTTTTAAAGTGAAAAGAATGGGATTCCCATGCTTGCTGGGCTCCTTTAGAAACATCAATCAATCATACCTAATACTTAGCTAATGTATACACGTAGAAGAGATGTTATAAGACGCAAAACGGTTTTCACGAGATTTTATTTTGCTCCATTAAAGAATTAGAATCTCTGTAAGTACGGTGAAGTGAAAGGATTAGACATCGGGGCCACTGAATAGCGTGGAAAATAGATGTTTGTGGACCTGCTATCATCGATATGCCTTGTTTCTCTTCCCCATCATCATTGCTTTCTCTATTAGTTCTGTTTGATCCTGCTTCTCGACGTTTCTGCCAGCACTCTTCCAACTGGAAGGCTCACATCACCCTCAAATAAAGGGTGGTAAAATCTGTACGATGGGCTAACAACTAAAATGATTCTCCATCCTCTGAACATTTTGGACTACTAATTTTCCTTTTCACATTTGGTTTATGGATAAGTCCTTACTCGGCGGCGGCTTCCATTTCAAAATGCAAAGGATTATGTTCATCTAACAAGAAAATTTCTTTTTTAAAATTAAAAACTACACTTTGGACAAGTAAGCATCGCATAAAAACAAAAGTAACAACATCAAGTACAGCACCATTGATTTAGACATTATATTGAAGAGTTGTTTCTTTCATTAAAACTCTTCAAAATTGTATATGTATGCATTTTCTTTTATGTTTTATGTTTTTCTTTTATTAGAATGTTAATATATGAATATTTTAAGGGTCATGTCATTAGTATTAATAAAAAATATTTTATTATAATTTTGAAGTTTTTAAGGTCTAATTTTAGATTTATATTTATAGAAGGTAATTTGTACATTTCAAAATTTAAATATTTTTTCTCTTAATTTTTACATCTATCTAGAGAGGAATATTGGTGGATCTCAATTAACACTTCTTGTAAAGTTTATAATATCCAGTAGAAGCCCAAGGGTTATATTTTCTCATAAGAGCGTTTGAGGTGGTGGGTCACTTGCATGTTAACAATTCAACTTATAATATCACCTCCATTTGCTACCATTGTCACTTGTTAGTGTGCTCAAGTAGAGGGAAGATTCTTTGGAAGAAGAATATAATATCCATCATTGTATTCATGTTGACTAGGTGGATGTTAAACTTGTCTTCTTCACTTTGCATTAATACTTGTTGAATGATGCCATATTGGGAAGGAGTAACTATATTGGGAGGTGTAACTTTAAATCCTGACCTCCTTCAAATAATGGAAACACATGTGTATAGTGTCATAAATTGTCACCCTTGATAATTTCATATTAGATTTGGCACCTTCTTAAAGTGCATGTGCCTAATTATACTTTTGATGTACCCATTTTATTTCTATTTCAAGAAATTTAATTAAATCCTTATTTGTCAAGCTTTGATAGAGCTAAAAATGCTTAGACTAGGGTTCCCAACACCCTTGTCCCATCTAATCATGCCCTAAATTTTGAATGTGATTTTCGGCATCAATATGTTTAAGAGTTCAAATCCATTTGTTTGCCTATCTTAATAGTTCATATGAAGTATATTTAGATTCATATATATGGGTTCTTCCCTCTTATTTAGCTCCTTTAGATCAATTTTAAGAACTCTAGTAGCCTAAAGGAAACTGTGGCAATATCAAGAGCAGAATAAGTAGAAGATCAACAGCATAATTACAATTAATTACTATCTACAATCCATTATAAAATTTATGTTCATGTATTATAAAATGTTTATAATAATTATGTGCACTAACACTTGTAGGATCTCAAAGAATTTTCCTACTTTTCCTTATGTGTGATGAGAAAAGTGACTTCAGTCCAACAAGGGTTTCAAATTTGAGTGGTAATCTCCTTTTATGTTCATTATCATTGATATATATTATTTTTCCTCTGCTCCCTTGAGAGCATGCACTTTTTATCATCTATCATCATAGTCATTATGGAGGTGGAAACACAAAAATGGGGTTTGACCAAGGTAAGACCCTATACATCACAACCCTTCTCCCTCTATCTATTTTGTAGGTTATAGGTTTTCTATTGATTGAAGTAGACATATGATCTCAAGGCTCCAAAAACCAAATTCATTCCTCCATGGGTTTATCATCAACAAACTAGGGCTTTCCAATTATCTGCACTTTGTTAGACTTCAAAACTTGATGTCGACTATCAAAGACCTTCAAATACTAATACGCTTGTGTAGGATCTAAAACCATATATTCTAACACTTCTAGACTAGGGCACCTAATACCATTGTCATGCATGTTTAACTCCAAATTTTAATGTCAAGTTCCTCTTTATCTATACTTTCTAGATTTGTTTTCTATTTTTTCATTACATTCTATAATTTCTAGATTTTGCTATAGTTAATCAATTTAATTCTAATTCACCTAGTTCAATATACATTATCATAAATCATTGCATCCAATAAAAATCCAATAAAGAAAAAGGGACCAAAACCCTAACTAATTTGTTTGGCTCTCCCTTGAGGACAACAACCAAATGAGATCTCTTGGTTAATTTTGTGTCGGTTAATGTTTAAGGTGAAATGATTGATTTAGGTTAGGGTATTTAACCCAAATCATCATTTCACCCTATTACAATGTGGATAAAGATGCATTTGGAAATTGACTCAAATCTTCTAGTCATGTGATGTAATTGGAGAGCTATAAAAATAGAAGGGTTTTGAGTTGGTTTAGCTTCCATTAAGTTTTTCTTATAGGCTGATGTTAAGAGAAATTCCTTGAATATTGTGATTGTAGGTTAGTAGAATAAGGGAGGATTGTGGCTCATATCAAAGAGATAATGCTAGGTTAGAGAGTCCAATTTATTTCATGGTCTTGAACCTATGTTTTATTTTAGTTTGTGTGATACATCTATCATACACTCATTTTGAAAGGGGAAACTCTTTGCAAGTCTCTCCATCAAATCTAATATAAATTTTCTATCTTAATCTATTAAAAATTAATAAATTTATGTGCTATAGGAAATATGATCTAGGGTCTAATATTAACCTAAATAATACTTTTCAATATTTTAACATTCAAGGGACAGAAAATAAAATCTCAATAGACCACTTGGATACTTTCCTCAAGGAAGAGACATAATGGTTGATCAGGGTTTTGGTCCCCTAAGGTTGGTTGAGGGTTTGAACTAATGTGAATAGATATGATGTATGTGATTTTTTAATTGTAAACTAGATAAAATATGCAAGCAAAAAAAATGTCATTAATTTAGAAAAATACATAGTTATGATAAATAGAGACTGAAAACATGAGAGTATACAACACAAACTAAGGAACCCAAAATTTAAATTTGGGATCAAATTGACTAGTTAGGGGCATGGGTGCTCTATACTAAAAATTAGGGTTTTTCAAACTTCAAAGCATGTACATGTGTGTTACAATCTATAGGTGCTTCCTTGTCAGAATTAGCTTTGGAACTCTATTAGCAAATAATTGATCTTTCCTTGATTTGATGAAGTAATTTGCTTGTATGCTTGATATGCAACCTACAAGAAAGAGAGGATAGAAGGGGTTTTTGTATAGGGGCTTGCCTAAGTCAAACCCTATTTTGGTGTTTCCACCTCCACAATGACTGTGATTTCTGCAGGGGTGGGTGGGGGGAGATAGTTGGGTGGGTGAGTGGATATAGTTCCCAATTGTTCCCCCCCAACTATTTCCAGGCAGGTAGGAATCATAGTTCCTCTGATTAGTCATTCTTCATAGGGGCTCAAGTGGTTGTTATCCCTCTCCCTATTGCCCTACCTTTCTCATTTCAAAAATCAAGGGCCCCCACCTACCCTTGGTGTTGGATAAAGAGTTCTTACTCTAGGTCAAGTAGAGGCAAGTGGATAAAAAATGATAAATCAAAATTATAGCAACTTACCATTTAGATCACTATTTCTTGATGAACTGAAGTCATGGTGCTCATTGTTGATGTGCATATTCTACATGCACCAACATACAAATTATAAATTTTATTATATAGACAACATAACATTTCTTATATTGAAAGAATCAATAAAATTAATTAAGGATTTAGCTATCCCAAGACTTGAGAATGTCAAGTCTTGATTTACTAGGTTCACTTAGGGTTTTTTGTTCAATTGTTATTTTCACATGGGAGCCTACTTATGTCCTAAATATTGTTCTTGTCAAATAACAAGTGATGTAAATAAACTCAAAAAATCATGCATTCATCACTTTCTTATAATCCATTCAATTTAACTCTTTCCAAAATAAACTTCAAAAGATTAAAGGTAAGAAGAGAAAATATTAAGAAATTAATTGCTTTCAGATATTTCCCACATACATTTTGAAAGATAAGTAAACTAAAGCAAAAACTATTTTTCATTTCACCAAATTGCTTCATAGATACATATAAAATAATGTAAGAAGTTTAAAGAAAAAAACCATTCACCAATGAAATAGCTTCAAAATGCACCCAAAAAATGGTGGATCAAATCAATTATTTCACTAAGAATAAAAAAATCATAGTCATGCAAAATATATAATCAGGAATGACTTTTCAAATGCTTCAGTATTACCAAACCCTATAGTATGTACAAGTCTTTACTAAAATTGAATAGAAAACATGCAATAGAAACTAAATTGGTATAGCTCCAATATAAGCTCTATCTTGTCAATAATTTCTAATAGCTAAAACTAAGAAAATCATTTCCTTTTATAGAACTAGAACACAAGATAGGAGTTCATTAAGAAATAGGACATGGCTAGGGAGAAACAAGTTAAGCATCATAACACATGTGGAACATAATATCTTCTGCATAGAGAGAGAAATGAGTAGATAGTTTTATAAGAATTAGTAAAATTTATAATTTGTTAACTTTATCTTCACTAATGATTCTTTAACCTTTCAAAAATTTGAATAATATTTGTGATACAACTCTTTGATCTTCAAAAATTCTCATGGCTAATCCTTTGATACAACTTTCTTAAAACTTGCTTCTTCACCTCTTTATCTGGTCTTTATTTATGCTTGTAAAGCCTAAAACTTGTTTCGTTGCTAGCAAGCCACATAATCCCCATATCAAGAAAACATCTGATATCATACCAACATTTGGTTCCACCTTCTACAACCTTTAAAATTTCCTATACCAAAAAATAATTACAAAAAATGGATTACCTTGCATTTAATCATATAAAATTTTATTCAAATAAGGTAAAACATTACTCTTTTAAATCCATAATTTACACCAAATCAAGCCTTTGATTTACCTAATTAGTTTGAACAATTATTAGCATTTTCAATATTTTTAATTGTTAAATGAACTTTCAGGAAATTTTTAGAGTTTAGGAATGCTTTCAAAATCTTAACTATTTGATTCCAAAAAGAAACAAATAATTGACAACCTCACATTTAATGTAAGTATTTATTATGTGACATCCTAGTAAATACCTTTTGTGAGAAAATTATTTGTTACCCACTATCCATCCAAATTGGGCTTTAGTAAAGGAGCTTCATGTCTAATTCAGTAGCACTTTTAATTATCAATTTTCAATAAAGGCCATCTGATTAAAAAAATTTGGGTTTGGGCTTAGGTACTTCTTGTTCACTACTTATGAGAAATTGGGATATGAAAGGAACGCTTTATCAGGTTGTTACTTCACTATTGGAGGCCTTACCTTATAGAATGCAAAATGTGCTAAGGTGAAATCCCCGATTGCACATGACCTAAAATTCCAAAAAACATAACTCTCAACTTTAATTATTTCAAATACCTCCCATAAGTGAATTTATCATAACTCTAGGCTTTTTCAATCTTGCTAATTTAGTATGATGTATGTTATGAAATACTAACAACGGGTCCCCATGATTTCCTAAATGTTGTGAGACCACCCAACAATAAGAAACCAATAAGATAAAATTAAAACATAACCATAGAGATTAAGAATACATTGAACATATTCTAACTATAATTTCTTCAAAATAATACACTCTTATGTTTTCATCTTGTTGCTGCCATTTTAGTCCCCCTTACAAAAAACTATGCCTTACCTTTAAAATGACCCAAATAATCTCTTTATTGACTCTTCCTTTGGTTTATAAACCCTTTTGGACACTGTTGGCGTTTCCTAACCTCTTTCACAACTGACAGTCTTAAAGGTTCAACTTAAAGTCTAATGAGTGTTGATCTTTTTTTGAAATTTTTGTATAAGTGTCCTTTTGTTGAAAGGTGTTCACGACCACCTAAATATACCAAAGTGAAGAAGAAGGAAAACAAGCAATTTGGGTGGATTTTTGGGAAGTTTTTAAACCTTTAAATCGGTCCCCGATAGGGTTTCAAAAACTTAGCTATTTCTGCAATAAACTTCCAATAAATGTTGCATATCATCTCACAAAATGTTTTTAGAGGATTTCATTAAAAAGGGAAAGAAAAGTTGTACTTAGAGGCATTGTAAGAGCTATTTTGGCATAGGCGGTGATAAATATAGTTTCTGTAGACACCTAAAAATGACCTAGGCCTGCAAGCTTCATTTTTACCACTTTCACCCTAGCATAATTAATACATTTAATTATGTCCTTGGCCCACATTCAATTATTAATTAAATAATTTATAATTGTTTAATTAATTCATGTCTTTGTATTCTTCATGATTATTAAATAAATAAATTTTATTTATTTATTAAATACGTCATTAATTGTCTAAGTCTTCCCTTAATTAAATAAATTTTAATTCTATTTAATTACCCTTGTCATATATTTCTTCTCTGATTATTAAATAAATAAGTGCTATTTATTTTATTTAATATGTCACTAATTGTCTTGCACTAAATAAATTGGATTAATTCTATTTAATTAATTAATCTTATCCGCTAAATTAAAATAATCATCTTTAATTATTTACCTGTCAAAACAGATTCTCTCATTTTAAATAAATGAAATTATTTAAAATGTCATCACTTTCTTAACTGACAGTCATTTTGGTAAATAATCTGAAAAAGATTATTTATTGTCTCACAAAATCCATATTTTGAATTAATTTAATTCAAAATGGAAACTAATCTTCCAAAAATCAAGTAATCGGGCAGATTCTTGATTTTCCAAATCTAATCTTCAGTTCAGTCTTTATTTTCTTCTTTTTCGAATATCTTTATTTTCTATTTAGTTTCTCTTATTTATTCTCCACCGTCGATCCAATTATCTGAGATATTATTTTGACTGTTCGATTAATTATTTTTCCCTAACCCTAATTAGAGATTCTCAGACTTAATCTGGACCTTTCATTTTAGGTTCTTGTCATTAATTAATCTCATCCGTCCACTCAAAATTGGGTTTTCTATAAAAGACAATTTTGCTCATAATTTCAGGATCCGACAACTTCATTTTTAATTTAATAGTCATTATAGTCATTTAGCATTAGAAGTCATTATTTTCATAGACATTGTTATAGTCATAGGCATTTAAACATTGCATAAATCCTTCAAAGCTTGTTGTAGGTCTTAGACATTTGTAGATTGCTCGTACAACGAATCTGAGGGCACAATATCATCCAGCAAGCAAGAAGGTGCTATGGAGG
>VDFB02000007.1:65800110-65816034 GCA_007258455.2 Sequoia sempervirens
GGTATTGTCCCTGATTGTTTTGACCATTTTGATTGTTTGAGGGGACATTAGGAGGGGATGTCAATGTCGTTGTTGGTTTTTTTTGTTGTTGAACCCCTTTTAGGGCCTGTACAGGACCCACAATGTTTGCAGCCTTGGTGTTAACAACGCCGTCATTTGTAACGTGTTTATTTTTAACACAATATTTGTTTTTGTCGGTGGGTGGATTGACGTTTGTGTTTTTGGGACCGTATCTTAGTTCTCCCTTTGCAATAAGGGCTTTCTCAATTTGGACCCCTTTTTCAACTAAGTCTGTGAAGTTTGTGTAGCAATGTACTTGCAATGCATATTTTAGGGGCCCAAGAAGTGTTTGCACAAACATGTCGACCTTTTCCCTTTCAGGTATATCAATATGACATCGACTAGCTAGACTTCTCCATTTCTGAAAGAATGGGATGAAAGTCTCGCCAGCATCCTCTTGCATGAGATTGCACAAGCTAGTGATAGAGGTATCCATGCCAATGTTGTATGCGTAATTTTTTATGAATTTTCTTTTAAGCTCATCCCATGTTTGGATATCCTTTTGAGTGGAAAACCATTCAAGGGTAGGACCCACCAGACTTTTAGAGAAAAGTCTCATCAAGTATGTTTGTTCATAAGCGATGTCCATACAATTAGTTGCAAACTCACGAACATGTTCAATGGGGTTTGTCTTGCCTCTATATTTTGTGAAATTGGGTGACACATATCCTGGAGGAAACAGAGGCATGTATAAGCTCATGTCGAATGGGTATACATTTAGATCATATGATATTTCTGATTTCTTTCTTGATACATATATGTTTTGGATAGTTTTCTCTACATCCATCAATCACGTTTGTAAGGCATCCATAACAGGATCATTTGTGGTCCCGTGTGTTGGGTTGCCTGGTACACCATAGGTCCCTGTTTGTTGTGCATGAATATTGGTGAATTGTGGCGATATGGATTGTTGTGACATGTATGATGTGTGTGGATTGGTGTGTTGTTGGTACTAAAAGTTAGGGTTGGGTGTATGTTGGTGAGTATGAACATGGGATGAGTAGGTTGGAATATGTTCCCTAGCCATTTGTGTTGATATTTGGGGAATATGGTGACCATGAACATTTTGATTTATGAATGATGTCATGGGTTGTGTTTGTTGACTACCTTGTCTGAATTATTGATTTTGTGCAAGGGGAATGTTCGTATTGTGCCCTTGGGGTTTGATGGTATTTGATAGTATTGATGTGTTCACATTTTGTTGTTGTCCTTGAATGAATACATGTTGTTTGCTTCCCCCCAAAGGATTTTGCGAGATACCAATGAGAGGGTGTGTCGAAGGTATACTCATGGTACTAGATGTGGTTGTTAAGGGGGGAGTGTTGTGACTTGATGATGTCCCTGTGACATTTACCATTGCGGTAAAGAGAGGGTTTGAATAATTTTCCCACGTTGTCAAGGGACCATAAGTGGTTCCAGCCGATTGTGACAGTGTCGTGGATGTTGTGGGCATTGTGGATGATTGTGATCCTCTAATGGATGTTGCATTTATTGAGTTGGAGGTGTTTGTGACATTGGGAGTAGCATGCACTATCATTGTAGTGTCAAAGAAAGTATTGCTCATAGTGTTTGGGGGTTGACCACTATTTGATATATTGTGCATGTTGTTGACATTAGGGTCTGGAGATGTTGATCTCAATGTGTCGATGTCGAATCCTTTAGGTAATTTGTCTCCTTGACTCAAGAGTATAGCCAAGTATCTATCTCTATCATAAAGGACCATTATTTCAACGAATTGAGAGGCCTCTGGGTCTTGTGCCGCTACCTCTAAGTTTTCCTCAAGTATTTGACCGTATTCATCCTTACGTAATAATGGTTCAAATGGACTATTTGATGAGGATGGTGTTATCGTGGGAGGTTGATTGTTTGAATTTCCAAATGGATCGTCAATAGTCCAATTGGGGTTGTACGTGGGGTCTTGCTGAAAGTTTTCCATTTGTCACTTTTTTTTTGGAGTCTAGTTTCCACCATAAAATGATATTGCTCAAAATGGAGATGACAACTAAATGCAAGGATGACACTATATGAAGTCTAAGTTCAAAATGATAGCTAAAATGTGTAATGTTTTTGAATTTTTGGGAATAAAATATGCAATATCTAAACCTATAATGCAATTTAAGACAAGGATATCTAAGCACTTCTAAACTGAATCTTTGTTTTCAATTTCGGTTACTAAAGGAATTTGCTGAAAATAACAAGATGACAAGGCCAATATGACTAGTGAGTTTTCCTAACTAGACTTTTGAGTTGGAAAAAAATCTCATAAAAAGGGACAATGACTGAAAAAGATAATGGATGGTGAAGTCCAAGATAACCTAGTTTCGAAAATAATGACATTTGCGAATTGGTGCTGAGATTTATCTAATCCAAAGTATGCAATGATTTGAAGCCTAGGGACAAACTAACGTCAAATGTATGCACCTAAAATTCAAGATGAAGGGTGAAACCTATGGTAAAGAATGCAAACTAATGGACAAAAGTTTTGAGCAATTTCAGAATTGGTGTCTGGCAGGATTCCTTTGGAAACTGTGTTTGACAAAATATTGACAAAGTGTGGACTCAGATTTGGATCTGTTTCAGGGTTTGATTCGTGACAGGTGAATGCGTCGTTTGAAGCTGTGAATGCGTCACAGTTTGTCAAATGTGGTTTGTTTTTGTGATTGTGGCTTTTGGACTATCAGATGTGACTCGGTTTTGCATATGCGGCTCTGTAGTGTTCAGATGCATTGCGACGCATACAGATGCGGCATTTTAAATGTCAAATGCAGTTTAACAGAGCAATTACGGTGCAGAAAATTGATTGCGGTTCAACAGATGCGACACAGTTTTGTTTAAAATTGATTTTCTTGTCATTTTGATGGCAAGTTTGATCTGTTTGGTGTTGAATGTTTTGTTTAGAACTATGATGAAACCAAAAAGCACTTGACAACACATAGTGTTTTGAATGTAAGAAATCGCACATAAGACAAGTACAATCCTAAAAGGCCAATAGGCCAAGGGTTTGTATGTGATATAATACGATATACCCCAGTTGGTGATAAACACCTCCTTCTTGAGTGGATAGCTTAGAATTTTGGTGTGATGAAACCCTCCGCAGCTCATTAAATCATTTAGAACACACATAAATTTAGATTCTTTGGGTAATGACATCCCAAGAATTGCTTTCTGTACTCAAGGGGATCAGTAGTGAGTGTCTTCGAGCATGATACTATACCCTGCACTATATCAAGCAATGACCAATAGAATAGTTGGACACTAAGACAAAAGGTTTTTAATACAGGCATTCCGTTCGTAAGGCATGATCCATGCGGCGAGAGTCCCCTTTCAGATCCATCTCGTCAAAACCACAAGCGTGATTCTTGGGATTTCCCCAAGAATCCACTTTTGCTCTGCAATTTGGAGTCCTCGGTGTCGGGAATTACTCAGGTGGGTGTCCTAGGTGGTACTTTCCTAGAACAGGCCCAAGTTCTAGAGTTAGTAACTGTTTCTCTTACACCCAGGATTGCACAAGTGCGCAAGGGGAGAGGATACTTCGATTACCAAATCGTGAGGGTGACACAAAATAAGATGGGTCTAGTTTTCTGATCACCTAGTTTTCACAAGGTGAGAGCATAATCACCTACCACCTTCAAGCACAATCAAATAGAATCAAACACACATCCATTTTAAAAGCACCAAATGAAGTGTTTTCTACACTAGAAATCGCAAACACGTTGTTTTAGAAATGAGTCTTTGACAAGCGTAGCTGCAAAACCACAAGTTAGCAGTTTCATCCACTAGTCTTGGAACCACGAAACGTAACCGCCACACTCTGCGAAACACGATTAGTAACATGACAGCCCCTTCTAGGAAGAATGTAGAAAATAAAAACCAGAGTGCTAAAAAAAATAGAAAGAACAGAAAAACCTCAAAAATTTGAATGCAAATGAGAAGAAAACATTACCAGGTGAATGCGTCACGACAGAGTGAATGCGTCACTTGGTTCGTCAAATACGGCTCAGTATTTCAACTATGGCTTTTTGGACTACGGTTGCGGCTTTACAGAGCGATTGCGGAATTTGGGTTTTCTAATGCGTCACGATGCATCCGATGCATCACAATTTAAAAAAAAAGACCGTGTCACTCTGCACCTGTACCTGCAAAAATGATAAAAAAGACATGAAAACCATACGAAAATAATAGCAAATAATAGAGTCGTGTTCACGTCGGGTTCACCAATGTAACTAGGTAAATTTCTAAGTTAGATTCAATAAATTGAAAACTAATAAACCAAAGTAATGAAGTGCAAACAATATAAATGAAAACACAGAAAATAGAACAATCTCACCTAGTGTCTTCAATCTCCATGGCTGATCTCCATTACACCTTCTAACTTGTTGATTTGTGTTGCCCTCAGATCGAGTGTGTGAGCAATCTTGACTATGCCATTGTCCTAAACAAGCTTTGAAGGATTTGAATCTTAAATTTATATGCCTATGACAATATGATAAATGAAAATAATACTATGAATACTAAAATGACTATAATGCCTATATTCATGAAGTGGTCCCAAAATTATGAACAAAATTGTCTTTTATAGAAAACACAATTTTGAATGGACGGACGAGATCGACTCCTGACAAAAACCTAAAATCAAAGGACGAGATTCAATCTGATAATCCCTAATCAGGGTTAGGGTAAAAATCCTTAGACGAGTGGTCAAGATGTTATAGAAGAAAATTGAATTAGTGGTGGAGAAAAGAGGAGATAATTAATTTTGAAAATAAAGATTTTCAAAATTGAGAAGATAAAGATAGCCTGCTTTGTGAGATACATAAAAGATGGACTGAAAAGCAAATTTGATTAAAATCAAGAACCTGCTTGCTTTATTTGATTTTTGGAAGAAAGCTACCAATCAACTCAAAATATGAATTTTGTGAGACAAATAAATAATCTTTTTTAGATTATTTACCAAAATGGACCTGCCATTAAGATCGTGGATGACATTTTAACAATTTCATTTATTTTGGACAATTAAATACTCAGTGATACTCATTTAATTCTAGAAGATAAGATTAATTCACTAAATAAATTAATCAATTCATTTAATTATGACATTAGTATTACATTAAATAAATGAATAAAACTCTATTTTATTTTAATAATTAGAAGAAAATGACTTATTAGTAAGTGATTAAACAAATTAAGAAATTTATTTAATTAAGGGAAGACTCGGACAATTAATGACGTATTTAATAAATAAATAAAATTTATTTATTTAATAATCATGAAGAATAAATGGACATGAATTAATTAAATACTATGAATTATTTAATCAATAGTCAAATGTGGACCAAGGACATAATTAAATGTCATAATTATGCTAGGACGAAAGTGGTAAAAATGAAGCTTGCAGGCCTAGGTCATTTTTAGGTGTCTACATTTTGCCCCTCTTTTTCATAATGTCGCTTGTCGTGTTGTGACAAAAATAATAAGTCAAAGCCATGCCCCAGTGAAGGTAAAGGGTATCAATGCCCCCTCAGAAAAAATTTCAAATTTTGGGTCGGCGGCAGAACAATTTGGAAAAGGTCCCGATAAGTCAATTTAATGACTAGAAAAACAACAGCACAGTCAGTTTTGGATTCGAACAATTTTAAGACAGCCTACGGAGTGGTCAAACCTAGTCAAATGAGTCTCCAGTAATAACCGAATTTAGAAATGTCATTTTGACCTTATAAATAGGTTGACAAAGGGGTAAAAGTCAATTCACTTTTACTATTTACTTTGCGAATTTCGAGAGTTTAGAGCGAAAAGGAGTGCAACGACGATGGTGATTCCAATGACAGAGCATCGCGGGGAGATCGTGCGGACATTCAGGCGGCCAGAGGGCTCAGAGCCAGTGGTATGTACCCCTGTCCCACTTTGTAATTTTTTCATTTTGCATGTCATAATTAGGTTTATAGGGCAAATAATGAATGTGCCGCGATGCATATGCGTTCGCGTTTGACGCATTTGCTTTCGCGTTCGACGCATATGGTGCGTCGCGATGTGAGTGTGAAAAAAATGAGGGTAGAATGGTGGTTTGTGCCGCATTTGACTTATTGAGTCGCATTTGAATGCTTGAATGCCACAATCGCCAATTTGCAATGCATTCGTTATTTTGATCGATGCAATTGTTATTATGCGACGCATTCGCCTTGTTGTGATGCAATTGTCAAATTTTGTGACGCAAGCGTGAACATGCAACGCATTTGAGAAATCAAACGACGCATTTGCGATGTTGGACCGCATTTGATGTACGGAACAACGCAGTTGACATTTTGAGACGCAATTTCCTAATGCGACGCATTTGCATTTGACCTTGACCAAAGTTGATTTTGATATTTGCGTAACCTTAGATGCTTGTGATAATACTAAAAATTTGTGCAAAAGGTACTGACGACTTATTTGGCATTTTGCAGAGGCAGCTTGCCCCGATTTACACATGTGAGAGCAGACCGATGACATTTCGGTTTGCTGACCAGTTGAGCTCGCAAGAGCGGCGTTGGTTGATGCGACTGAGATTATTCTATGTTGCTTACATGCCCTCCATTCAAGTGAACAGCGGATTACTGACGGCTCTGTGTGAGCGGTGGCATTCAGAGACCTGCTCCTTCCACCTGCCGACAGGTGAGGCCACCATTACTTTAGAGGATGTCTACCGGATTCTGTGACTGCCGATTCGAGGGGAGCGGATCGTCTACGACCCTCGTCATGGCGAGCAGACCTTTCGAGTGTACTACCAAGATCAGGGTGTAGGACTGGGCATCCAGAGATATGAGATCAAATGGGAGTTCATGGCAGAGCACTATGGTCGCTTTGATGCATTCCTTGTGACCTTGATTGTAGGTATTTTGGTTCCTGACCGTTGGGGACATGGATTCCCTATTGGCTGGGGAGACGTCCTGGTTGGTATGAGACGAGACAGGACCATTTATGCTTGGGGTCCTTGTTTTTTGGGGACACTTTACCATTAGTTGCACGATGTTTCCTACAGGAGGGCAGAGAGTATCTCCTGCGGGACTACTTTGATGATGATTTGGGCTTGGGAGCACATTGCCATATTTCGTCCTCCCATTTAGATACCACAGTTGGCTGAGGGGATGCCTATGCCTATTACTATGCTGGTGCATTATAGCAGACACAGATGGGTGAGACCGGTTGGTGGTGGCACAGGATTGACACCATGGTGACATTTATCTGGAGGCTGTACAAAGACTATGAGCAGTGGGACGATGAGGACGAGCACCTTAGCCTTTGCAGATAGTACATATATTTGATTGGGAGGACCGTGCAGACCTCACTTATCATCGAGATGTATTTTTCGCAGCATGTCCTTAGGCAGTTCAGAGAGCAGCAGGGTGTACTTGTAGGGACAACCGAGTATGCCCGATCATCCAAAGAGTATGCTTGGGGACCAGCCATCCCAGTGGCCTTCGCAGAGCAACAAATTGATGGGCTAGGAGCCCAGGCATGGGGATGGAGAGGTGGGATAGCCGATCCCGGGACCATAGCAGACTATGATTTATGGTGGCAGGCACACAGACCAGTGTCATTCACAGATCCTGACAGGCCAACACCTATGGATAGGCGGTCAGTGATACCTCATGTGTCAAGGGCCAGACGGGGAGGTAGAGGTGGTGATAGGGGCAGAGGCCCGGGGAGGGATGGAGGCAGGGATGGAGTGGCGCAGACGAGGCAGTGGGAGATGATGCATGAGATCAATCAAGGCTGAGTAAGACGTATCAGGACAAAATGGAGTAAGCACAACACAGGAAGTAGGTGGCATTAGAATGCCATCCCAGGCTGGCCAGGAGGAGGGGAGAGGAGCACCCCAGTGAGGAGAGGGTGAGGAGAGACAGGAGGAGGAGAGGTAAGGAGGAGGTGGAGGAGACATGAGGAGGAAGGAGGAGGAGAGAGGAGTGGAGGGGACAGGAGGAGGGGTGGAATGGATGAAGGATGGATGGACGGAGGCATGGATGGATGGATGTGGATTCCAATGATGAATGGAATGGACGGATGGAAGGAAATGGAAGGAACCCCGTAGAAGTGGGATCAGCAAGGATCTCCGCCAACAGACTGGGTTCAAGAGTGCACACGCTTGTAGAGCGCGTGGGATACAACGTGAGCCATTATGATGAGCACAAGATTGGGGTAGTACATGACATTGTATGAGCAGGAAATGCCACCTAAGTGACGGGATCCTACCTTGTCATGGTCATAGACGAGGACAGGCAGTGGCCATAGATCAGGTAGTGCCAGTGGCAGCAGGAGTCATACCAGTGTCGGAGGGTCTACCTCGACAGGGCACACACAGGGCATAGGTCACATCACTCACACCGGTACACCCCGAGTCACCATTCGAGCCATAGTCATGGGTCGACTAGTTCAGTACAGAGGTCAGTACAGGGACAACCACCAGTTGTTGATCCATCTACTTCTCAGAGTCAGGCAGCAGTGACATCACAGATGTTTGTTATCGTGGAGATGACACCTTCATTCTCAGTTCCACCGGTAGCATAGACAGAGGTTGCTACAGGTTCGCCTATGATTTCAGTACCAGTGACAGAGCTTCCGCCTCCACACTCTTCACCACGAGGGGATGATGAGAGTCTACCCTAGGGGCATGCTTGTTTTTACGACACATTATGTATATTATTGAGTCTGCGAGCTCCATTTTTGGGATATCTGTTGACTCTATCATGTGACATTGTACATTTTTGAGATGGTATTTATATGATGATGCAATTTTGACGTGGCCTACATGTGTATTATGTGATGTTCTTTGATTTATGTATATGATGTGATGTCCTATGTATGATGCTTAATTTATGATGCCATGTATGTCCTATGATATGTGCTTATGATTATGATGCCATGATAATGTAGTGCTTACTTATATGAGATGATGATGATAATAATATGCATAATGTATTTATGAAATGGGTGCAATGTTGATGCTTATGTTACTGCAATGTTTGCGATTAAGTAAATGCTATGGATGATGTATGTATGGACCTAATGCAATGTTTATATGATCATGTATGCACTTATGTTTTTGTATGTCACAGGATATCATCAAGAGATGAACGAAAGAGGAGGACCAGACCGATGATAGAAGATGACCTGACCGATGAGAGAAGAGGACCAAACTGATGGAGATGCATGTTAGTTCCTAGACCAAATCCTTCAAAGCTTTACTGTAGGATTTTAATATTATCATCATTGGGCAGACTGTTGTAATGGCCCATAAACACCATGATATGACATAGATCAAGGTGTGCAAGGTCATACCATTACATAAGACCAGCAGTCATAGACAAGGATGATCATGACTCATACTCAAAGTGTGATTGCCCCAATCTTTTTGTCATAATCAACCACAAGTAGAAAAAGACAGACAAATCATGAAATTTCGTTGCTTCTCTAAATCCTGTTTCCAGGACATCCTTGAGAAACTAGTGACATGATTGCCAAAAATATAACAAAATAGAGCCCTTATCATGATACGTCATTTTTTTTTCTAAATCCCAGAATTAGGACCTTGCTGAGAAACTAGTAGTCATGCGTGTCAATCGTCATGATATGTTGTTGCTTCTCTAAATCTTGGTAGTGGGATCTCGCTGAAAAACTAATAACATGATAAAAAGTCAAAAGACAAGTATCAAATATTTGCCAAGTGCGTCTGGATATCCATTGTTCTGATGTCAAGATGCCATGTTTGATAGTGTCGAGATGCCAAAATGTTTAAATTTTTGATGATCTTAGATGAAAAATGTCAAGAATTGCCGAATTCAGGAAGGACACATCTTGAATAATGTTGATGTCAAGAGGATTTGATCCTTAATAGTCAAAAGGGGTCCCTCGAAATGATGACAATGCCTAGGAAAGACACATCCTAAGGCATAGATGACAGAGTTGGTTCTTCAGAAGGACACATCTAAAGAGTACTGATGTCACGAGGAGTGATCCTTAGATGTCAAGAGGATCGCTCAAAATGTCGAATGACAATGATGATTCCTAGGAAAGACACATCCTATGGCATGAATGACAGAGGTTATCGTTCAGAAGGACACATCCGAAGATTAACTAGGGGTTGTCAATTTGACAGGTTATGGGGATTTGACTTGTTTTGACCGAGTTTGACTCGTGTTGACCAGATGTCGCTATTGTCATGATGATATGTGCCGATGAGATTGTCATGCTACGATAATGATTGTCATAATTTTCTTTATGAGTTTTGTTCGTTTGGGAAAGATTTGTGTTGACCTGAAGAATTTTTGACATGTGTGCCAGTGTGATGTTATGAACCCTAATGGACTGACCTAGTGTGGCCTCAGGGGCTCATCGATAGATGGCCTTGCCTACGTCTACACTCAGAGACCTCGTAGTTCGACACAACCAGTGACTTTGTATCGATGACCAAAGATTGTGTCATGATTTTATTTTGACAAACCTAAAAGGATTGACCTAATGTCTCGAGGACTCGAAACTGAGTCTTGCCTACATATCAAATGCGCAGAGACAACGTAGTTCAGAAAAATGACAAAGACTTGACCGATTGACAGGATAGATTTGACCAGAGATGATCCTATGTTTGACATTTTGTTGTTTTCTTCAGGTCATTTTTCAATTTTTAGGTCTTTCTTCAGGACATTTTGCAATGTGTTTTTTCTTTTTTCAGGACATTTTATGATGTTTTATCTTTTTTTAGGACATTTTGCGATGTTTTGGTCTTTTTTCAGGACATTTTCGCCATGTTTTCCAAAGCCGTATGTGACATCCATTGCAGTTATATGATACAAATTTTGCCCCCAGTAGGTCCAAGACCTAGCCATCTTTAAGGAATATGGACGGGATGCTGTTGATTTACTAGACGGTTAGTCATCAGGATTCGATGTCAATCGTTTATCAACCATGAAAGGAAGGGTATAATGTTATGTCGACTAGTGTGATAATGGCGTGAGATGTCCTCCATCCTAAGTGAAGGCAGACAAAGTGACAGTAGATGGCAGAGCAATGATCGATTATGCATGGCGCCTGTTTGCCAGGTTTTCACCATGGTACCTATCCAAAGTTCCTGTTTGCCAGGTTTTCACTATTGGATGAAATTTTTCTCTTTACTATTTTGTCATTTTTCTTATTTTTTTTGGTTGTTGTCGAGATGAATATTTTCCAGGTTTTCATCAAGGCAACGATTTTTTTATCATTTCTAATTTTTTTATTTTTTTTGCCATTCTCAGCTCGATCTCCTTATGTTATGCGTAGAACTTCCAGAGATGTAGATTGTTGATGGGCTCTGTCAATTGTTCTCCATCTGGAGTCACTAGCTGATAGGCTTCAGAACCAAAGGAAGAGATGATGACATAAGGACCCAACCAGTTTGGTTCAAACTTTCTTGCCTTTTCTCTGTCAGCTTGGTTTTTAGGGTTCTACATTAGGACTAAGTCACCAATGTCAAATTTTTTGACCATGACCCTCTTATTGTAACTGCAATAGAGACGGTTCTGATACGCTTGTAGATGGTTCAAGGAATTTTTTCTTCTTTCTTCCAACATTTCCAGTTCATGTAGGCGCGATTGTCTATTCTCCTCTTCATCCGTCAAACCCTTCAGGGAGACTCGTAACGAAGGAATTTTGACCTCAATGGGAAAGATTGCCTCGACTATGTACTGGGCGTTCGGAGGGTCTTATAGGCATATTTAATACTAGTGCGCGTAAGCCCACATAGTAGGATTGAGCTGGTGGCTGCGCTAATCAATGCCAACATTGACCATCTTTTGAGGATTTTGACAATGGTTTTATTTGATGCCTCAGCTTGACTGTTTCATTGTGGGTAATACGGAGATGAAAATGGTGTTGGATGTGAAATTGTTCACATAACTCATGAATGTCTTGGTTTTTGAATGGACATCCGTTATCAGTGATGATGGATTGTGGAAGGCCATACCGAAAAATGATGTACTTAAGAATGAACTTGGATATTTGTTTTCTCTCGTAATATATGTCAATGGATGGCTTCAATACACTTCATAAAATACCTGCTGGTGGCAATAATGAATTTATGGCCATTGGACGAGGTTGGATGGATCTTACCCACGAGGTCAAGTCCCCATTGAGCGAAGGGCCAAGGAGAGGTGATCGACCGAAGTTCTTGTGTGGGAGCATGGATCAAATCATTGTGAATTTGAAATTTGTGACAAGTCTTGACATATTCTAATGCATCATTTTCAATGGTCAGCCAATAGTACCCAAGTCGCGTTATCTTCTTAGCTAGAGTAGGACCACTCGAATGAGATCCGCATATACCGTCATGTACTCCGCGTAAGGTTGTACCCGCGTCGTTAGTGTCAAGACATCTAAGGAGGGTATTGTCACAGCTACGACAATAAAGGGTGTCACTGATGATGGCATATCTCGCAGCTTTTCTAATGAAGGACTTCTTCTAGTTATTGGATAGGTTGGGTGGAAGGGTTTGGGATTTAAGGTAGTCGTGAATGTCTTGATACCAAGGAGAGTTGGGACCAACAAGTTCGCAGACCATTTCTGATTCCGGAATGTCATAGGCAGGAACCAACAATTGTTCTATGAGAAACTCCAACTGTGGCAGATTGCTTGGGATGTCAAGGAGAGAGCCTATTGTAGCCATTGCATCCGCTGCTTTGTTATGTGTTCTTGGAACTTGTTCAAAAGTTACCATATGAAAGTACGTTTAGAAACTATCAACCATTCGCTTATAGGGCATCAACTTCTCATCTTTTGTGTCATAGTCATCATTAACCTAGTTGATGACAAGCTGAGAATCTCCATAGACATGTAGTGCTCTAATTTTCCATTTTATTGCCATTCTTAGTCATGTAACCAATGCCTCATATTCTGCCACATTGTTTGTGCATGGAAAGGCAATGCAGAAAGACTTAGGAATGGAGTCTCCTTGAGGAGTGATAAACAAGATTCCTACCCCCGAGCCATGATTTGTGTGTGATTCGTCAAAGTAGAGTCACCAAGGTGCCTTAGGTTTCGTATGGAATATCGACTCATTTGGAAAATCTACCACTAACGGGTGATCACTTTGCAAAGGTGCATCTGCCAGTTGGTCTGTAATGACTTGTCCTTTTATCGCCTTTCTTTCCACATACTGAATATCATATTCACTTAGAATCATGACCCATTTTGCCAGACGTCCTGTTAATGCTGCCCTGCTCAACAAATATTTTAGGGGGTCGATCTTTGCTTCTAGTTGCGTCTGATGGCTTAGCATGTAATGCCTTAGTTTTTGTGCTGCAAAGACCACGGCTAGGCAAGCTCGTTCAATTGGTGTGTAGTTCATCTCATACCCGACCAACGTCTGACTAATATAGTATATAGCTCTTTCTTTTTCTTCTTGGTCGTTTTGTGCTAATAATGCCCCCAGTGCTGAACTAGTTGTCGAGATGTATAGGATCAATGGCTTTCCATGAATGGGAGGCATGAGAACTGGCATTGACAGTAGGTAGTCTTTGATTTGCTGAAAGGCTTCTTGACATTTGTCTGTCCACACAAAGGGGATAGCCTTGTGTAACAAGTATTGGAATGGGTGGCACTTGTCAGCCAATTGGACTATGAAGCGCTGAATAGATTGTACCCTACCTTGTAGAGTTCTGAGTTCACTGATTCCTCTGGGAGGAGGCATGTCTATGATGGCTTTGACTTTTGTCAGATCAACCTCAATGCCTCTTTGAGAAACTATGTAGCCCAAGAGTTTACCTGATGTTACACCGAAGACACATTTCTTAGGATTTAGTCAGAGTTTGTATTCTTGCAGTCGTTTGAAAAATATGTCTAAAACCCTGAGGTGATCTTTCCTGGTTGTTGATTTAGCCAATAGGTCATCTACATAATCTTCCATTATTTTATGCATCATGTCATGGAAGATTGTAGTCATAGCCCTTTGATATGTGGCGCCTACATTTTTGAGACCGAAGGGCATGACATTCCAATAGTATGTTCCCCATGGGCAAGTAAATGTCATTTTGTGCTGATCTTTTGGGGCAATGTGAATCTGATTATAGTCAGAGAAACCATCCATGAGGGATAGCATCTCATATCCTGCTGTAAGGTCAACTATGATGTCAATATTGGGTAAAGGAAAGTCATCCTTTGGGCATGCCTTATTTAGATCTCTAAAATCTGTGCAGACGCGGATCAACCCATTTGGTTTTGTTACCAGCACCAAGTTAGCTATCCATTCTACATAGTCAATCGACCGAATGAATCCAGTGTCTAGAAGTTTCTTCAACTCTACCTTGACCAATAGAGTGACTTGAGGGAGCATTTTGTGTAACTTCTGCTTAACTAGTTTGACATTAGGCAATAGTGGCAGATGGTGCAGGACCAATTCTGGGTCTAATCCTAGCATGTCTGCATAGGACCATGCGAAGTTTATTTTATGTTCAGCAAAGAATTTATGAAATTTTGGTCTCTCTTCTTCAGTCAATGATGCATCAAAGAGAACCATTTTGGGGTCTTCTACAGTCGATATGTTATCTTCTATGGTATCTTCTACCAACATAGCTGACTTCTCTTGTTGCATAGGAAGAAAGTCCAGTCCTCCATCTTTGGGTGCCTTAGAGAGGTTTTCACCAGCAGATATGTCCTTTGTTTTTACTATTTTGTCATCAAAAGGTGCCTTTCGGTTTTCACCTAGAGACGTTTCATTTTTTATTTTATTTTTATTTTTACTTTTGCGACTGGAGGACGGAGCAATCTCGCTGAAGTATTCCGTACAATCTAGATCAATAGTGAATCCCGCCTTATGGTCACCATTAGGTATGTCTTCACGTAATCCCATAAATTCTGCAATTGCCTCATCATTCTAGAACATATCCAGGACTGGCGGGCCTTGTTGGTCCCAATCGACTAGTTGAGGATAAACTAGGGAAATGCCATCGTCAGTGTTGGTGAACTGCGGGGAGGATGCAGAAAGCATGCAGATGGATTCAGTGATATTGTAGATGAGGTTATCATCATCCAACTCTACATCGGATTCTATCCAATATTCCCCTTCGCTTGTCTCATATTCGTTGTCGAAATAAGGGGTGAAGGACCTAGAGTCATGATTATCAATGTCATTTGGTAGTTCGGATGGGTTGGACTGATATGATTCAGATAGTGGGGTTTGTAAATCATGGGAGGTGGTAATGGGAGTTTGACTATTGGGTGCCTGATCAATTTTAAATGTTTGCCAAAATCTTTGTTCAGAGGTCAGTTCCCCTTCTTCAACAAACAAATCATCTAGGCAACAGTCACTTAGGGATCGTTCTAAGCCAAATTCCCACTCTTGGGAGTCAGTTTTGGTGAGGGTCTCCCTAGTAGTCTCGACACTATCCGAAGCATGTACTCGCTCACTTGAAAGTCTAGAGGTACGTCGATCATCATAGTCGGGCAATCCAAACCATAATCCAAGATACTTTGGTATTTTGAAAGGTTCAATGGGCTCCCTTCATCCTGCTTTATTTCTGTCCAGGCCACTAGTACCATCGTAGCCCTTAGCCTTCATTATGTCATAACCTTTGCCATATTTTTGAACCGGTAATGGGGGTAGTGCGATAGTATCCTTATAGATCCATCCTGTGATGTCAGCAAGGTCTTCATTACTCATGTCCCCCCATTTGATGAAAACTATTTTTGGTGGAACCTTAAAAATAATTTGGGGTTCCATTCTGAAACATGGCCTACCGTAGACCTCTGGCGACTTGGGTATTGTTGTTATGTTGTATGTTGTGTGCAGTTTGAATTCTCCATAGCCGAGGTCCTAGATCTTGACAGTGGATTCAACCTTAGGGTTTGTAGAATGTGGTGGTATGG